>JADBJO010005408.1:22500-30000 GCA_016801955.1 Conus betulinus
ATGTCAGGATTCTTTTCCACGTCATCCAACTGGAGTCATAAATTACCATTGCGCTGTGTTCCGTTTCTCAATTTCAACCTTGCCAGATCATGGTGGTTTTTGCTTGTATTCTTTTGGACATTAATCCTCCCAAGACAGGCAATTATCCTCCACACAAACTTCAACAGCTGAGTGGTGAGACTAACACTGAGGTTCAACAACCAGTCTGCAGAGTATTAGCCCAATCCAAAGACGACAAAAATCACGAAGAGTTCGGTGCTCATAGACAGACATCCTGCCACGTCCTTTTCTGATTTCATTCCTCTCTTCGCTTCCCCTCTCCCTAGATCCTCTTCCGCTGCCCCCACATGAGAGAGAGAGAGAGAGAGAGAGAGAGAGAGAGAGAGAGAGAGAGAGAGAGAGAGAGAGAGAGAGAGAGAGAATGTCATAAACTTATTTCCACATTTTCCTCTGAACACAAAGTTGTTTGTGTCTTGATGAAAGTCATGTCATTAATCTTGTCGTTGTGAATTCAATTTCCAATAGCAACACAACGCTGACATAGTTTTTTCGGTATCTGGAGCTCAGAACAAGATAAACAAACTGGTTGGCTGTAGAGTTCACACATGTTGCAATAAATATAACAACTTGGTACATTACTATGAAAGAATTATTGTATTTCCTGAAATGGTAGAATTCTGGAACAAGATTGTGAACAAACGCTGAACAAATGTGGAGTGTGAGGAGAACTGCATATATAATACAAAGTAACACTAGCATCTTGGTGGTTTTATTATCTCCCGTGTCTCTCCTGACTTTTCCTGTCATCTGCAGTCGTTTACGAGAAGCTCGACGAAGATGAACGATGGTGATGATACAGGAAGCGGTCACAATAACAAAATAAGTGGGTGCGGAAACAAGGAAGAGATAATTTGGGATGATAACTGGAAGCCTGCCGCCAATGTAGGACCACTTCTTAGCACTCAGGTAGGCTATGCTGCGGTTTGTCAAAGGGTCCTCTCTCCACTCCACGCTCATGCCAAGAAACACCGGCATAAAACAAGCCAAAGGTACCAGGTAGGCAAAGAATATGGCCACCAACATTGAACTGCAAATTAAACGAACAAACAAACAAAAATATATGCACAAAGCCTAGAATGAAAAGTAACACACAATGGTATCTGTGGTACTGTCTATTGACTTATACGGCGGATATTGATAAACGATCGTTTTTTAATTTGTTTCTGGTGACAGATAGAGGGCGCAACACATGCTCTTTCCTTCTGTGTTTCTTCCCACCAAAAGGACAGGTAAAATAGAAATCACAACAAATACCTTTAAGTTCCAAAAATAAAGTTAAAGCGAACTTCAACGATCCATTCTGATTCCCATTCTTTGCCGTAAA
Organism: Conus betulinus; assembly: GCA_016801955.1. NCBI lineage: Eukaryota > Metazoa > Mollusca > Gastropoda > Neogastropoda > Conidae > Conus > Conus betulinus. The sequence goes on from JADBJO010005408.1 coordinate 23,885, forward strand.
ATGACATGTTTGAGACTAAGACAGGAACCTACTTATAAATAAATGTTGCAAAATACTGTATGTAAGTTTGAATTAAAGTTGACACGTTGTACGTGTTAAAATGTTTAAAGAACAATAATAACTATCATGTTTTTTTCAGGTTGTTGCCACGTGTATGGTTTAGGGGACGACAAAGTATGACTATGGTTGGTGTATCAATAAATCCTTCACACACACACACACACACACACACACACACACACACACACACACATATATATATATATATATATATATATATATATATATATATACCGGTATCTGACAAGGAGTTATATGTTAGTGTGAGTTTCCTCCCTTTGGGATATTGTCTCCCCCTTGGAGACTATAAGCTTGTTGAAAGCTCATTTTGAGAAGCATTTATTGTTCCCCATTCACCCACTCAAGCACATACTGTTAGTTAGGCAGATATGAATGCTTATCTCCCCCTATTTTTCAATCTAAGAGCAAACTTTATATACATATATATATATATATATATATATACATATACACAGAGAGAGAGAGAGAGAGAGAGAGAGAGAGAGAGAGAGAGAGAGAGAGGCTTGCCACAGATGTTGGAATAAGTGGTCCATGTCTGCTTTAGGTGCGCTAGTGGCTGACAAGGTCAACAATGAACTTGAAGTCATACTTGATTCTTTACTTTGAGAGCACCTGATACTTGACCATTCGTCTCTTTTTCATTTTGTTCGTTCGTTTGTGTAGTGGAGGGGGGTTCTATCAGATTAGTTGACGCATTGTGTCTATCAGAGTAGTTTTGTTAAGAATTTCATGGCTTATACACAAACTGTGGTTGTGGAAATGACTGATTTTCAGGCACTATGTTCTGCTACTACCCGAAGTGTCGTATTAGGAGGTGTATAAGGTAGCCTTAACCGAAGGCATCAGCGCATTCACTTATTGATGAATGGTCACATTTACAAATGTATCAATTTTTAGTTTTGCTGACTCATGAGGGCATCACCACGTCCATCCAACAACAGCCCCATGAACTTGCCGATACCGGTGACCCCATAGAAACAAGTCAAGGCCATAGACGTGGACAGGACATCAAAACTAAGGACACCATGGGAGTAGGGCATGCATGGCTACAGATTATGATGCTTTCTTATGCTGATCAATGAGAATGAGGATGATGATAAAGATGATGCTATGGATTCCGTGCTGGTTTTAGACTGCATGACAGGGCTGTACTGTACGATTACTTTCATAATGTATCCTGGCGTCAACCAGGCCTGAGAGATACTGACACCTTCAGTGTTGGTCAGGAAAGTTAAGCCAAACTCTCAGATAAGCGTCTGTTTAGAGGACGAAACAGGACTGTGTGGTCCCAGTCTTCCCAGCTGAGCCCATAGCAAACTCAACTCTGGGTAGGAGCTGTTCGGGTCAGAAAAATCTCACATGGCTTCTTATGAGAATTGAACCCATGACATCCCAGCAAGGAATCAGCGATGCTAACCACTTCACGACAGCAACTAATTGTTTTATTTTGTTTTTGTTTTTTTTGCAACTCCAGAGAGCAATCAACACCATGTGGTCATGAAACAATTCACCCACAGAAGTCACTGTGCTGATGTCTTGCCACTTCAGTGACGCTGGGTTCTACTTTTTTTCCTGACGCAAAGTACACAGGACAGTGTCTACTGAGTCGCTTACTCAAACAACGAAGTTGCTTAGTCGCAGAAATAGTGTCGGCGTTCTCCGTCCGGGATGGGCTAATGTATAATGGTTAACAAATCTCTCCCCCTTCTCCCTGTCCCCTTCACTCATCCCACATTGCACGTTGGATTGGTTTACCTGTATGTTAGCAGTCTTTTCGCTTTCAGGGGCATGACGACAGACAGACAGCGGTCCACACTCATGACCACGATCAGAGTTCCAGAGACTATGAAGGCCCAGTAGTGAACAAAGCTAATCTTCGCATTCGCAATGGTCTTGAGTTGCTGATGGAGATGCTGTCGGAAAGGTAGCAGTGGCACGTGCCTATCAAACTGCCTGTGAGGGTGAGGAGGTCAGCCACCGCCAGCCAGAAGAGCAGCAGGTTGATCTTGTCTGAAAGGCCTTGCTGGAACATCGCACTGTACATTCAGACAATATTCCACAGTGAATGTTGCGATAATACCTTTGTGTTTTTCATTACTGTGCAAATGACGAAACATTTGAAGAATGACAAAACATCATGACAATCAAGTGACGAAACATCCTAACAAGCAAGACCAGTTAATGTGGAGTAAATAGTCGTTAGTATACCTCATTCTAAATGTCACGGTTGTGATCTTTGGTGTACAGTTATAAGTTTTGTGAGTTCTTATTTACAAAGAATTTGTTTTCTTTTTTTTTTGTTTCATTTTGTTTTTTTTCTTGCTGCCCCCATTTTCTGTGCCACCTCAGTGGCATTGTACCCATACCGGTCATTCCGACACCCCATCAACAGCCATAGCCGGGTCAATCCCGCCGCAGCCCCGGCACCGGCAGTCCACAGGGAGCAGTCAATGTCAAGTCGTCAAGAGGCAACCCACCGGAGGAGACACTGCACTGCCGCTGAGTCATTTTGGTGGTGTTCAGTGGTGTCTGTTCTGATGCAACATACGCAGGACACCACCTACAAAGCCCCCTACTGACGAAAACAATTCTTTAGTCGTGGAGCCAGCGTGAGTGAGCTCTCCCTCCAGAGGACGCCACAACGTCCATCCCACGACAGCCCTCATGAATTTTTGCCAATACCGGTGACCCTGACAATCACAAATCAAGGCCATAGACGTGTAGAGGATATCAAAACTGAGGTTACCATGAGAGCAGGGCATGAAAGGCCCACAGAATTTTAAGCTTTTATTTTTTTTTAATGCTGATCAATGATAATGTGGATAATGAAGATGATGTTATGGATTTCCATTCAGGTCTGAGACTGCATGGCAGGGCTGTACTTGATGCTTTCTTTCATAATATATCCCGGGTCTACCAGGCCCGAGAGATACAGACACCTGCGGTGTTGGTAAGGAAATTTGAGCAACACTCAGAGACGCATCAGTTAAGTGGATGAAACTCGACTGTGTGATCTCAGTCTTCCCAATTGAGCCCGTAGCAAACTCAACTCTGTGTAAGAGTCGGTTAGGGCAGAAAAGTCACAAAGAATACCTTGTATGTATAGAAATTTGAGACGGGTGTGTCATTTCAAAATTGGTTGTCAGAATGACAGATGTCGTATACTGGGGAACAAATTCTTTTCTTCATGCCTCATGGCTTTGTATTTTCTATCACTTACATACACGTGAGACAAACCAGGCAAAACCGATGATTTCAACATACATGTTTTGCGTTGTCAAACCGTACCGAAAGGTGGCACACCCTGTGCGATCAACCCTTTCCAAACGTTGCAGAAATCTGCATTCCAAACTTGGACCTGTGTTTTATCCATTTGCAGACACTTTAAACTTTATCATTTTGTCAGTTGTACACACGAAGTTCTCAGAATCACTTGAAGATGAAAACGATTATACGTTCCCGTACAATAATGTGGAAGATCTGATCCTGTGCGCTAAGAGAGAATTCTTTTATTCTAAAATCCCTTGCCTCCATGGTGGCATTATTTGCACGACTATTCACTTTGGCTGTGTCATTTAGAGCCACACCCAGTCGTGTCCTCTCAGAGCCTCAGCACGAGCTGTCCAGTTAACATCGAATCATCATGAGGGAACACACTGCAGAGTCGCTACGGTAGTTTTTTAGTGACGCTTGCTCTGACCCAACATACGCTGGACACAACCTACTGAGCCAACTATTGACGTCGATCATTGCAGACTACATGAGCGTCCCGTCTCCAACTATCACCCTGTCCCCCCCCCCCCCCCCCCCCCCCCCCCCCCCCCGTCATTTAAACCCCACCTTACTCAAGGGCGTCACTGTGTCTGTCATTCGACAGCCCCGAAGAGCTTGCCAACACTGAAAACTGAGACTATCTCACGACTGACGTAGACCAGGATGGGAAATCCAAACTGAGGTCATCATAAAAGAAGGGCATGAAGAGCCGTATCATTTCAGACTCCTTCATGACCCTCAATGATGAGAGGATGAGGATTCTGGTCTGAGACTACAGGAGAGAGTGGTACTCTGCTCTTCCTGTCGCGGTACATCCCTACGTAGGCAAGGCCTTTGGGATAAGACAATTGCAGTGCTGGTCAAGGGATTTGAGGAATACTGTTTGAGGCACATCATGAAGTAGATGGATCTATGGTACTCTCAATTCTCTTCTGGATAGAAGCCGACAAGGGCAGTGCAGTCCCACAATATAATGCGTGTGATGGAACCATGACCTCCCGGACTGCAGTCTGTGATGCTACCCACTGCACCACAATGGTTCACTTGAGACTGATTTGGAATACTGTTGACGAAAGAAGTAATTGGTTGTGGAACACCTTAAAAAAAAAATCAAGACCACGCACAAACACAGCAACTAGTGGGTAAAAGCACGACGGTTGAAAAAAAAAATGTTTTTATGCTAGAAAATCCCAAGCCTCAAACACTGGACGCCTCTCAGTGTGTACATTTACACCGTTCGATTTTTGGACAAATTTTGGTCAGTCGTCTTACATCCCCCGTTACTGAGAGCTTTTTCTTTGTTTGGGAGAGACACTTCACATGTACGTAGAAGGATCTGCTCGCTGTGGGAGAGTTTCCTTTGTGCTTACATGGAAGTATTTTTCTCCAGGTCGTAATCAGGATCCAGTTGTAAGCCTGATGAGCTCTTGACAGAGCGACACAGCTGTTACTTGCTGGTCCTGCTAATCTTCCCTCAGCACGGGCAATGAAACAGAACACTCACTGGAAACAGATTATTTCTCTCTCATCCCCTCCCCCTTAAAAAACATTTGTATATATTAAGTAGTACCGATATGGATGCTTGCTCCTCTCTCCATCCAGATATGAAAAGCACCTGAACCCAGGTTTTGTTATAATTGTTAAATGTATATAACATTTTCCCACACTGTGTGTGTGTGTGTGTGTGTGTGTGTGTGTGTGTGTGTGTGTGTGTGTGTGTGTGTGTGTGTGTGTGTGTTGATGCATGTTTGTGTCCACGCGCGCGCGCGCGCGCGCGTATTTATGTGTGTGTGTGTGTGTGTGTGTGTGTGTGTGTGTGTGTGTGTGTGTGTGTGTGTGTGTGTGTGTGTGTGTGTGTGTGTATGTGTGTGTGTGTGTGTGTGTGTGTGTGTGTGTGTGTGTGTGTGTGTGTGAGTGTGTGTGTGTAGCGTGCGTGCATGCGTGCGTGCGTCAGCGTGCTTGCGCGTGCGTGCGTGTGTGCGAGTGTGTGTGTGTGTGTGTGTGTGTGTGTGTGTGTGTGTGTGTGTGTGTGTGTAGATGACATTGGTAAACAAACTCCCAAGAAGTCCTGCTTGGAATTAGATGTGGTATATGGCGCTTCCTGTGATAAGCTGGGAGAACACACATCCACAAGACAAAAAAGGCATGTAAATCTACCCGACAGGGAACGAGAAACTGTCTCCGTGCAAAAAAAAAAAATCCTCTTCACTGACGAAGAAGCAATAGGGTCTGTAAGCATATCCGCCTGCCACCTCATAAAAGTGCTTACGATTTCGGTGAAAAATGAAAGCTAAGCCCCGAAATCAGTGGCCAAAAGAGATCAGAAACAACTTCAATACGGCTGTAATTTCACAACTTACAACAGGCGTACCACAGCTGAATGGTTGAGGCATCCACCACGAGGCCACTTGACTTTCAACTGTCAGAACATCAGTGGTACAGATTTGAATCCAGGCAGCCGCAATGAATGGCAGTAGCAGAAGGTCCATCCAGGAGACAGGACCTGGATGTGGTACGGCCCCTTTAGAATGTCAGGGTTTCAGAGCTAAAACACCTGCATGGGTGTAGGGGGGGGGGGGGGGTTGGGGAGGCTGTTCAGCTAATCCCCTTCTTCCTATCGACCACTTGTTTTAAAAACATTACTTGGAATCTTTTTCAGCAACTTTTTTTTTCTCTCTCTCTCCACACTTTCGTTTTGTTTCATTTTACTACCCTTCGCTGGCTGCTTTGGGAGTGCTGTTGGATTCTTTTTTGAACCCTTG
>JADBJO010005408.1:35000-45000 GCA_016801955.1 Conus betulinus
ACTTCTTGGTACAGGAAAAAGTGCTTCTGTACAAGCAAGCAAAATAAACATGTGGTCACTGGTTGAGTAACCCTTTTTAAAGCCTGCTTGGTGATCGCCTGTGATATCATTTTCCTCTACCCATTCTTGCAGTCTATTATTAATGATACTCCCAAAGAGTTTACTCCTTATATCACTAACAAAAATCCCTCTGTAGGTATCTGGATTATCAACATCATCTTTTTAAAAAATGTCAAAATGATTGACTCATCCAGTTTTCTCTGGAAACGTACTATTATCAAATGATATATTGAACAATTTCAGAAAGAGGAGACACTGCACTGCTGCCGAGTCACTTCGGTGGTGTTCAGTGGCGCCTGTTCTGATCTAACATACGCAGGACATCACCTAATATGCCCCCAACTGACGACAATAATTGCTTAGTCGCAGAGCCGGCGTGAGTGAGCTCTCCCTCCGGAGGGCGCCACCACGTCCGTCCAACAAAAGCCCCCATGGACTCGCCGATACCTGTCATCCCGACGGAACCAAACCAAGGCCACAGATGTGGATAGGACATCGAAACTGAGGTCACCATAAGAGCAGGGCATGAAGGGCCACAGAATTTGAGACAGCCTTTTTTTTTTTTTCTTTTTTTTTTGCTGATCGATGAGAATGAGGATGATAAAGATGATGCTACGATTTTCCATTTCGGTTTGAGACTACATGACAGGGCTGTACTCTAAACTTCCTTTCATAATATATCAACCGGCGTCAACCAGGCCCGAGAGATACAGACACCTTCAGTATTGGTCAGAAAATTTGAGCAACACTCTCAGAGATGCCATTAATTAACCAGTCATTAAGTGGATGAAACTCGACTGTGTAGTCCCAGTCTTCCCAACTGAACCCGTAGCAAACTCAACTCTGGGTAGGAGCCGGTCGGGGCAGAAAAACCCACGTGACTCTGATGGGGAAAATGTATTTCACTCGTGTGGCTCAAACTTACTGCGCGAAAACATTTTTGTCAGGAACGCACCTACTTGTGTCTGGATTTATGTATCCATTGTTCACGACAAAATCATTCCACCATGTTTCAATCACGCATTAACTCAGCTGAAAAACTGTAAGAAAAACAAAAGCAGCAAAACCAAACAGTATTGTTAAAAAAAAATCTAATGTATTAAATGTGTCTACCCAGCTTACTCTTTCAGATATTTTCCTATAACAGACCCCAAACAAAATGGAAGGGTTTCTTTTCAGCTTAACTTCTATCTAGACTGACTCCACACCATTTTGTTCTTGGTGTAAAGGTCGTTTGAAGCTAGGGATTTCGCTGCTGCAGAGAAGAAGACCAGTCACTTTTATTTGTGTTGGATCTTTTCGGGTCGTCTTATAAATTACAATCTAGACATCATTATCACTAATATGTTCCAGTCAATCATAAGATTAAACAAGACTTACCTGTAAGTCGTAGTTTAATTGAGATCATTTAGTGTACAAGTGCAAGCAAAATAAACATGTGGTCACTGGTTGAGTAACCCTTTTTAAAGCCTGCTTGGTGATCGCCGTCGGTGATGGGAAGGACACACACACACACACACACACACACACACACACACACACACATACACACACACATACACACACACACACACACACATACACACACACACACACACACACACACACGCACGCACGCACGCACGCACGCACACACACACACACACACACACACACACACACACACACACACACACACACACACACACACACACACACACACACACACACACACACACACACACACACACACACACAGAGTTATAGTAAGGTTATGGAGATCGACCATGACAAGCTTTTTCATGCTGGAGAGAAAAAACAAATATGTAGACACTTGAGGAAGCTATATGTCATATTTGTAACGTGTGGGTAAAAACACATTTGTGACAACAGGTGAGGTCTTGTTCATCACAATACACTGGGTTAACACTTCACAGCGCGGCTGTCTATCACAGAGTGTCGCCCTCGTTGTATTTCTGACATCAGAACTGCCAGTACATTAAATGGTTAACACACACACACACACACACACACACACACACACACACACACACACACACACACACACACACACAACATATAAGCACACACACACACACACACACACACACACACACACACACACACACACACACACACACACACACACACACACACACACACACACGCGCGCGCGCGCGCACAACACACACACACACACACACACACACACACACACACATATGTGCACATGCACACACATGCACACACACACACACACACACACACACACACAGACAGACAGACACACACACACACACACACACACACACACACACACACACACACACACACACACACACACTCAATCACCAACCCACCCACCCACCTCCACACGTACACTCGGACACAAACTGCTACCGCTCTAAGAGTTTTGCCCATTGCCATATACACACACACACACACACACACACACACACACACACACACACACACACACACACACACACACACACACACACACACACTCACACATTCATGCATGCTCTAACAGAACCTGAAATTAGAAGTGTGTGTGGGAAGCATGGCGTGCTGGGGAGGGGATGGGCGCACGAAGAGGGGCCAGTAGAGCATGGATGATGTGGAGTAGACGTGATAAAAGATGTAGTAAATCGCCATCGCGCTGTGTGTTTCCGTTTCTCAAGTTCAGCCCTCGCCAGATCGTGGTGGTTTTTGCTTGTATTCTTTTGAACATGAATCCTTCCAAGACAGGCAATTATCCCTCCACACAAACCTCAACAGCTGCGTGGTGAGATTGGCACTGAAGACCAGCAACATGTCCGCAGACTACCTGCCCATTACCAAAATTCATGAAAAACCCGGCGCTCATAAATAGACGTCCTCTCGCGTCCTTCTCTTATTTTTCACTTCCCCCTTCGCTTCCCCTGTCCCAAGAACCTCTTCCGCTCCCCACAAGAGAGAGAGAGAGAGAGAGAGAGAGAGAGAGAGAGAGAGAGAGAGAGAGAGAGAGAGAAGAGAGAGAGAGAGAGAGAGAGAGAGAGAGAGAGAGAGAGCGAGAGAGAGAGAGAGAGAGAGAGAGAGAGAGGGGGAAGAGAGAGAGGGAAAGAGAGAGACACTGACACTGACACTGCCATTAGCAAATTAGATATATATATAGAGAGAGACAGAGATAGAGAGATAGAGAGAGAGAGAGAGAGAGAGAAGGAGGAGGAAAGAGAGAGAGGGAAAGAGAGAGACACTGACACTGCCATTAGCAAATTAGCTAGAGAGAGAGAGAGAGAGAGAGAGAGAGAGAGAGAGAGAGAGAGAGAGAGAGAGAGAGAGAGAGAGAGAGAGAGAGAATGTAATAAACTTATTTCCACACTCTCCTCTGAAAACAGAGAAGTTTTTTTTCTGACGTTGTTTGTCTCTTCATGGTGAAGCAGACATGCCCTTAATCTTGTCGTTGTGGATTCAATTTCTAACAGCAACGCACCATGGACAGAGTTTTCCTGTATCTGGAACTCAGAACAAGATAAACAAATTGGTTGGCTGTAGAGTTCACAGATGTTGCAATTAAGATAACAACGTGATACATTACTGTAAAAGAATTATGGTATTTCCTGAAAAAGTAATATTCTGGAACAAGATTACAAGTATACGCTGAGCAGGTATGGAGTATAAGCAGAACAGCGCAAATGACACAAAGTAACAGTAGCATCTTGGTGGTTTTAGTATCGCCCATGTCTTTCCTCATCTTCCCTGTCATCTGTAGTCGTTTACGAGAAGCTCGACGAAGATGGACGATGGTGATGATACAGGAAACAGTCACAATAACAAAATAAGAGGGGTGTGGAAACGAGGAAGAGATAATTTGAGATGATAAACGGCGGCCTGCCGCCAATATAGGACCACTTCTTAGCACTCAGGTAGGGTATGCTGCTGTTTGTCAAGGGGTCCTCTCTCCACTCCACGCTCATGCCAAGAAACGCAGGCATAAAACAAGCCAAAGGTACCAGGTAGGCAAAGAATATGGCCACCAACATTGATCTGCAAATTAAAAAAAGAAACAGACAGACTGGAATGGAAACTAACAAACAACAGTATCTGCGTTACTGTCTACTGACTTATACGGCAGATATTGATAAATAATCGTTTAAATTTGTGTTTCTGTTGACATACAGAGGGTGCAACACGCGCTTCCTCTTTCTGTGTCTTTCCCACTGAACGGGCAGATAAAAATAGAAATGATAACAAATATCCCTAAGTTCCAATGAGAAAGTTAAGCAAACTTGACAAGATACATTTTGATTCCCATTCCTTGTCAAAGGAATGAACGTACTCATAAATATGTACAACAAGAAAGTACTTCATTTAAGTTTGAATTTAAGCTGACACATAGTACATGTTAAAAAGCGAAAATTAAAAAAAAAATCACTAACAGTTACAGTGCTTTTCTTCAGCTTGTTTCCACGTATATGTTTCAGGGGACGCCAAAGTATGGCTATGATTGGTGTATCGATAAATCCGTGAGAAAAGTGAAAAATTAGAACATTGGGATGAGTTACTCACATGACAGCTGATGTGCAAAGAAAAACAATTAACGCAGAGACAGGATGAAAGATTACATTTTACCAAGAACAAAACACTTCCTTCGTCTGTGAAAGAATGTTTAGGCTTCGTCACAGACTTGAAGGAAATCTTATGTTTCCTGGCAGGCTTTCAATCTTTATCTTTCTTTTGATGTCTGGACCGATTCACTCTGTTCTCGCTCGACTTGTGTTTGAGTTCCAGTTTCTAACGACACATGTCCATCCTGTGGAGACGATACCTTTTGATAACCGAGAATATCCAGCTTCCTGATGTTCCATGAGGAGACGTTAAATTAGATGATTTCAACAGACAGTGGATGTGATGCATTCTAGGGGGAGGGAACAGTCGTGCTTTCCATGTCAGTTCATTTTCTTATCAATGTCGATTTATGTTCTCTTTAAACACATTACTGTACATGTTAGATTCATTTCGCTCTGTCTGTCTGTCTGTCTCTGTCTGTCTGTCTCACACACACACACACACACACACACACACACACACACACACACACACACACATATATATATATATGTGTGTGTGTGTGTGTGTGTGCGTGTGTGCGTGCGTGCGTGCGTGCGTGCGTGCGTGTGCGCGCGCGCGCGCGCGCGCGCGCGCGCGCGCGTGTGTGTGTGTGTGTGTGTGTGTGTGTGTGTGTGTGATATTGATGAAGAATAGGTCGTTCCATTTTTTGTACTCCCAGTTCTTATAGAACAGGGAGTACTTTAGAATGGGAACGAAGAAATGCTCTCTCTCTCTCTCTCTCTCTCTCTCTCTCTCTCTCTCTCTCTTGTTGTGTGTGTGTGTGTGTGTGTGTGTGTGTGTGTGTGTGTGTGTGTGTGTGTGTGTGTGTGTGTGTGTGTCCGTCCGTCCGTGGTCAAAATATGTTCCACTCGTTCCAGACAAAACTGCTGGGCCAATCTTTCTGAAAAATTGTAGGTATGTTCACTATGGGTCACAGATGGTGCCGGATGTTTAGTTTACCGTTAAAGTCGTTATTAATGGTTGTAACGACCTGTAACGGCTTTTCTTCTTTTTGGAATATCTCAGAAAGTACTTGGCCGACCTTTGTGAAAATTAGCAGGTATGTTCATTACGGGTCATGGATGATGCTCAATGTTTTAGTTTACCCCGTTATAGCCATTACTAATGGCTGTTACGGCCTATAACGGTTTTTCTTATTTATGGAATATCTCAGAAAGTACTTCGCCGATCTTCTGAAAATTTGTAGGTATGTTCACAATGTGTCACAAATAATGCCCGATGTTTTAGTTAACCGATATATAGCCGTTACTAACGGCTGTAACGATTTTTCTTCTTCATGGAATGTCTCGGAAAGTGATGAAGGTGATGATCCTCCATTCTGGAGACATGCCCTGCCCGGCTAAGCTGGGACTTCAATAACATGACCTTGATGCTGGCTAGCTCCGCCTGTTCGAGGACTTCAGCAAATGGTGACAAAGCCACTCTGGTGAAAATTGAGGATGAAGGCAAAGCAGTGCTGATGGAAGCGCCCAATGAGTCTCTGTTGGTGAGGTTAGGTGGCCTACGACTCGGAGCTATACAGAAAGGTTTTAAGTACAATGGCTTTGTACACTCTGATCTTGGTGCCCTTCTTTAGATATTTCTTGTTGCATACTTATTTGTACAATCTACCAAAACCGCTGTCCACCTTTGCCACTCTTTTGTCGATTTCCTGGTCGATCTTGGCATCTGATGAGATGATGCACTCCAGGTAGATGACTGAGGGACTTTCAGCTAAGTCTCTCTGATGTTGATATTGGCACGGCGGTACTCTTCCCAAGGCACAGGCTGGTGGAGGACCTCCACCTTCTTTAAGCTGACTTCTATCCTGAAGAGCTGGGCAGCCTCTGCGAAACAGGATGAGATGCACTGTAAGGCTCTCTCAGTATCTGCAATAAGGGCAGCCTCGTCAGCAGAGAGGAGGTCTAGGATCAGTCGCTTCTGGTCTTCGTGTGGCCTTGTAGTCATCTGAGGTTGAATAGGCTGGTGAAACGATATCTGATGTAGACTCCGTCTTCATCACCAAGGTCATCTGTGGCTTATTTAAGCACCATGCTCAGACTTTATGGTAAAGACAGTTGGTGCCAGAACGCAGCCCTGCTTCACTCCCGTTGATGATAGTGAAGGGCTCTGAAAGGTCACAGCTGATTCTGACTTGGCCACACTGATATTCATGCGGCTGGATGTGACCGTGCTGAGGAAAATCTGGAGGACAGCCGTGTGTCGTTCTATAAATTGTCACATTCCTTTTCTTTTCAACAGTGATGAACACTTAGGTTAGGCCGATGAACGCTGCGCACAATCCTTTATACTGTTCCTGGCACTTCTCTTGTAGTTGCCTGAGAACAAACACCATGTTTGTGGTGCTCCTGTCGGCTCTGAAGCCACAGTGGTTCTCTGGGAGGTGGTCTTCAGCGATGGTGGCGACCAGTGTCTTCAGCAATATCCTTTCAAGGATTTTGTTCCTGCGATGGAGGGGCATGGTAATCCTCCAGTAGTTTGATCAGTCTGACTTTCTCCTTTGCCTTTGTACAGGGTGATGATGACAGCTTCGCACAGATTTTGTGGTCGTTTACCCTGCCCCCAGCAATAGACGACGAAGAGGTCGTGATGTTTTGCATGAAACGCTTTGGTTCCTATACTTCAACACCTCTGGTGGAGCTCCATCAACTCCTGCAGCCTTACCAGTCTTCAGCTGATCCATGACTTTGGTGATCTCCTTGGATGGTGAGCAATTCATCCACTTCCGCGAGCATTGGTTGCTGAGTGTCAAGGGAGCAAACCCTCGCACAAAGGGCTATAAAAGCTCTTTAGACAACAAGAATACCGCATCGACCGATTACCAATAGCGCCTTCGCCTAGTGCGTATTGTCGAACTGTGTCAAGGAGGTTGAAGTGGTCAGGTGATAGATGGCACATAAGGTAGTTAGGGCCCCTCCCGAGTTCCGACTTTCCTGACAGCGAAAAGGAAGAAAATGTATCCACTAGGATCTCGGAGTGCTAAAGACGCAGTCAGCTGAAGCTGCTTTGTAAACAGACCTTGAAGAACAGGAGTCTTGCGCTTGTTCAGATGGTAATGCTGTGGGGCACTGTGTTGATGCTGTGTCTGGCTGGTTGAATGCTGAAAGTCATTGTCGTAGCTTCTATAGGGTAACTGCTGTGTGAAAGTGGGCTCCGGAGTCGGTGGGAATTCCGATGTCCATTTGGTTCGACGTGGTTGTTTGCTAAGCAGTTTTGGTAGGGATGCGTGTAAATGCTGTGTGTGGAAGAATGTAGCAAGAGGAATTCAGTGTACGTGTGAACAAGGTGGTAGAGAAACAAGGTGGTAGAGAAGCAGCATGGACAAAGGCATGGCCCAAAGGGAAATCCGTTGTGTCTATTCCTATATAAACTGAGGAGAAAAACATCATGAGAGGAGAGAAGAGTAACACCGAGAGAGAGAGAGAGAGAGAGAGAGAGAGAGAGAGAGAGAGGAGAGAGAGAGAGAGAGAGAGAGAGAGAGAGAGAGAGAGAGAGAGAGAGAGTAGTGATCAGGACAGAGTAGGGTTGGAAGAAACGTGGTCTGGGAAAGAGAAGTGACGGCAAGGTCTTAGGTGTAAAAGACAAGCTAAGAAAAAAAGACTGAGGTTGAAACCCACCATAAGTGGGTGTGAAAGAGACCAAAAAGACGATTTCTACGTCGAGTTCCCAGAGACGACCACAGAGACCCAATCCTGGAACCTGGTGCCAGTCAACCAAGAGCGTCTTCATCACACAGTGCTAAAGAAAACTTGAAGTGGCTTGTTCAGAACTGTGGTGTGGAGTGCAAGTGTGTGTGTGTGTGTGTGTGTGTGTGTGTGTGTGTGTGTGTGTGTGTGTGTGTGTGTGTGTGTGTGTGTGTGTGTGTGTGTGTGTGTGTTTGTGTGCGTTTATGAGTGCAGAGATAAGCTTGGTGTGTTGAGCCTGACCAATACATCAGCTTAGTTCACTTAAGTAATACCATCACGATTTCCCCCGTTCTGGACAAAGGGAATGGGAAGAGTTGCTGATTGACGGACAGAGTGGTGTTGTGATGAAGAGAGTCTGGAAGTGCTCCATCCAACAGCTTAGAATTGACGCCTTGTCTGTGAGAAGCGCCCGGCCATCTGAGCTGCACAGAGGACACTGGTCCTGATATGTAGGACTGTATACAGACTCCAAGGCTTCATTGAAAAAATCCATGAGATCATTGGTGTCTGCGCACAGCTAAGTTTTCTTAGCGAAGCTAACCCATCACACATTCTAGATCTCTTAAAGCTTGCTCTGAGTCTGAAGGCTGCTGTATATTTGACGGAAGGCAACTCTCTACACAGGACAAGACGGCTGAGCCACGTGAGCCTGGTGAGTGATCTCTCCTTCTTTGTCACTTCTTGTATTGAAGTTAAGAACTTCCTCAAGTGTTTGCCAAACAGCAGTTTTCAGTTGTTCCCAAATCGTTTCATGAGCGGGAACTCTGGGGTCTCTTGCAACTTCAGATCTCGACCGTAGGCCTGCCTAGAAGTTAGCCTGAATCTGGAAAGTGTACTTCGTTGACAGCAGTGATGCCCACATTCAGTCTGGACAGTTCATGTAGTAGTAGTAGTACTTTCATTTTTACGTCTTTTCACAAAATTGTGTTAGACGAGAACGAGACGAGAGAGAGAGAGAGGAGAGAGAGAGAGAGAGAGAGAGAGAGAGAGAGAGAGAGAGAGAGAGAGAGAGAGAGAGAGAGAGAGAGAGAGAGAGAGAGAGAGAGAGAGAGAGAGAGAGAGAGAGAGAGAGAGAGAGAGAGAGTATGTGTGTGAAGCATACTTTGAAAGCAAAATCAATATCAGAAAAAAACATCAGTCACTGTCATGCCTAATAAACATGGTAAGTATGCCTTAAGAGTCACACAATCAAATAAAAACGTGGGCTCTCGACACGTTTGCCTTACCACATACGCATTTTGTTCCTGCACTATATTTCGTTCTGAATGCGTCGAGTTTCAGTCTATAAATACTGAAACAAAGTTTCTGTACTGATACATATCACGAACCTGCAGGTGTTCAATGCCTTCAACCTGATCAAAGCTGAGAACATGGCTATTTCGAGCATTAACCCGCAAATAAGGGATGTTTCTGGTTGTTTCTAAAAAAAAGTCCCAAGCCACTTGTTTTTAACACTTGATGACACTCTTGTAAAGTCAAGGGGACAGAAAGTGACTGTGCACTCATTTCAGTTTGGCTCCCTTTTTGGCAGATCTGTCAGCGAATTCATTGCCCAAAATTCCACAGTGGGAAGGGACCCAGAAAAAAGTTAAATCAGTTCCCTTGCACATCAAAATATGAATTAAATAACATTTTTTCTTTAAAATAAAGTTTTCAGAATT
>JADBJO010005408.1:50000-52500 GCA_016801955.1 Conus betulinus
CATCAGAGGAGACACAGCACCGCTGCTTACTCACATCAGTGGTACCTGTTCTGACA
This sequence comes from Conus betulinus, assembly GCA_016801955.1. NCBI lineage: Eukaryota > Metazoa > Mollusca > Gastropoda > Neogastropoda > Conidae > Conus > Conus betulinus. Next base: position 50,057 of record JADBJO010005408.1, read on the forward strand.
CAACATACGCAAGACACCAACCACTAACCTTACTGGACGTCGAAAATTGCGCGGTGACGAAGCCAGCGTGTGATTGCGTGCCCTTTGTGGGGTGCTCCTGTACACAATTAATATATTCCCTCCCTCTTGCTTTATTCCGCCCGTGATTTTTACCTGAAGGTTAGCAGCCTTTTTGCCTTCAGAGGCATGGTGACAGACAGGCATCGATCCACGCTCATGACCACGATCAGAGTGCCAGAGACGATGGAACAGAAGTAAACAAAGTTGATCGTGAGCAGCTGAAAGTCTTCAAGCTGCTGATGGAGATGCTGTCGGAAAGGTAGCAGTGGCACGTGCCTATCAAACTGCCTGTGAGGGTGAGGAGGTCAGCCACCGCCAGCCAGAAGAGCAGCAGGTTGATCTTGTCTGAAAGGCCTTGCTGGAACATCGCACCACCCCCCACACCCCAACCATGCATTATTTGACAGACAATAGTACAATTACGTGCTTGTGTTTCTAAAGAACGCATCTCTCTCTCTCTCTCTCTCTCTCTCTCTCTCTCTCTCTCTCTCTCTCTCTCTCTCTCTCTCTCTCTCTCTCTCTCTCTCTCTCTCTCTCTCTCTCTCTTCTCTCTGTCTGTCTGTCTGTCTGTCTGTCTGTCTGTCTCTCTCTCTCTCTCTCTCTCTCTCTCTCTCTCTCTCTCTCTCTCTCTCTCGTTCTCTCTCTCTCTAATAAAGATACGGCTGGGAGGTCGTGGGTTCAATTCCCATCACAGCCATTTATTTGTGAGATTGTTCTGCTCCGACCAGCTCTTACCCAGAGCTGAGTTTGCTACGGGCTCAGTTGGGAATGGATGGGACCACACAGTTGAGTTTCATCCTTTCAATGGATGTGTTTCTGAGAATGTTGCTCAAATGTCCTGAACAACACTGCCATCAGGTATCTCTCGGGCCTGGTCGACGCTGGTCTATATTATGAAAGTAAGTGTTGGGTACAGCCCTGTCATGCAGTCCCAGACCGAAATGGAAATCCATAGCATCATCATCTTCATCATCATCATCATCATCATCATCGCTTCTGATCAGCATTTAGAAAATCTCTCAACTTCTGTAGCTCTTCATGCCCTGCTCTCATGGTGACCTGAACTTAGATATGCTCTTCACGTGTATGGCCTTGGTCTGATTCTGTCGGGGTCACATTTATTAACAATTCACCGGGGCTGTCGCAATGGATAGCGTGGGCGCAATGCCACCGAAGTGGCACAGAAAATGGGACAGCACGCAAAAAAGATAGCGCCACGACATCCTAGTCTCCAGTCCATCATGCTGATCACTGAACCATGACGGGCTGTTTTGGGACTACTTGGGTGAATGATAATGAAGTCAGTCATTGGCTGTAGGAGAGAACGTGGTTAGACCAACATCTACTTTTCTGCTGCGCTATTTGTTTTCTTCGTACAACACTTTTTTCACCTTTTTTTGTAAATGGATCTCAAAGTTTTTGTTCCATAACTCTCTTACAAAAACAGGACCAGCAGGAGCAATGGATTAATCAAGTAAATGACCTCAAAAGAGGATTTCAGCCGGGAATAAAACGATGTAATGTGTACCTCGGAAGATCAGCTGTATCGCAGGTCTGTGTATGACCTCCATTCCCCCAGTACAAATCAGCTGGTGAAATTGGAGAAGTCATACACGGGCGGAAACACACTGTGGAGCATGTCCTATGTCCTACGCTCATGTCAAGCAGCACTAAGCCCAGGAGTGTACACACAGAGGCGTGTTAGTGGCCAAATAGACCAAAATTAGGATTAGTGTATACAGAGGTGAAAGATCATCATCTGAAGCTCAGTTATCGGAGCATTTCTCAGCAAGAAGCACCAGTCATGATTTGACATCCTAAGCATTGAAGTGAGATCTACTGGACGGCGGGTACAGGTGGGAGTGTGCAGCAGAACTTCACCGATAAAAAAAAAACAAATCAGCAAGAACCATGTGAGACTTAGTCGCCCATTCGCGTCCAGCAAAACCACTTGATGATTATAATAGAACCGAAAGCTCCGCAATTAAGAAAAAAAAAAAAAAAACAGAATGAAGCAAGCTGATACCTACGAGTCTGAGGAGATGTATGCCAGAGCCAGCTACTTTGGGAAATTTTTCTGTCTTCCAGGCCAAAGTCCTCATCAAATGGAAATGTTCAATGAGGCTTGAAGGCGTCCATGCTTATGATCTCATGTGCCGGCTCGTGAGTTCTGAGAAAAAAGAGGACTAGAGCCCAGCAGTAAATGACAGAAGGAAGAGAAGGAAGTAGTTATGACATCAGACCTGGCCTTCAAGCTCCCTGCTATTCTGAAGGCGCAGTTCCCAATCCACGCAGCGGGAGAAAAAGCTGGAAAGGAAAACCTGGATAAGGCCTCGTCCTGTTAAAGTGTGAAGAGGTGAGCTATTAAGCGCGTGCTCGTGGGA
>JADBJO010005408.1:57500-63419 GCA_016801955.1 Conus betulinus
TACTGACATACACAGAGAAATAGGGGGTATGAGATGAGAGAGAGAGAGAGAGAGAGAGAGAGAGAGAGAGAGAGAGAGAGAGAGAGAGAGAGAGAGAGAGAGAGAGAGAGAGAGAGAGAGAGAGAGAGAGAGAGAGAGAGAGAGAGAGAGAGTGAGTCACAACACTGGGTTGTGACTTAGGGGAAGGTGCACTGCTCACCAGAACTAGAGGTAGAGACCGAAGCCAACACGCAGTCACAGTTCACACAGCAGACCACACACGTTGTTAACAAACAGATAAGGGGAGTTTAATTATATTAATATGGATGGATGATTCTTTGGGCTAATGAGGCTTTTTGTTTAACTTATCTCTATTCAATGTCCTTGTGGTCTTCTCGACGATTTCTTTTATCTTGAATACGTCGCTGGAACCTCGTCAGGCCCGTACACACGCGAGCCCAAAGCAAGAACAATGTCCAGGATGAGAAGACAGAGAGCAGGCCTGGAGCTTGGAGTAAGAGAAACGGGAAATTTGGAACTCTGGAACCACCTGCAGGGAGGTGCCTAACTATACATAACGCCTCAATATCTTTTTACTAATGCCCAAGGACAGCTAGGTGTTCGTGTGTAGTGTGTACATGCAAAACAGATAAATCAACACAGATGTGTACAAGTTTAGTGTGTGGTGTAACTGCTTTGCATGTGTCTAAAGTGGGCACGATGAAGACACATAGTTGGCTCATTAGATGAAAACGGAAAGTGAAAATGACACCCAGTGATGATTCGGGCAACTCTTCACCCGTTTTCTAAAATAACTTCTTAACATCTATACATAAGAATTTTATTTACGTTACGACGATAATCTCATATAGTAATACTAGATATATGATGCGATGATGGTCGCATACAACGTACTTCCCAACATACTGATGCACGCCAAGATATAACAGCTAACGCATACGGTCATGAAATTAATAATAAAAAAGTTTGTTATTTGCACACAAAAATGACACGGATGAGGAACTGACCTCGGACCAAGGCGGTTCCGACGAGGCCTAATACAGCGGGGCTAGGAGAGGTCCGAACTCTGTCTGGGTCGGCCGCCCGCGGTTGCCTCCCTACTGGCTGCAGCTGTGAATAAATGGCCAGGTCAACGGCAGGAAGGGATGCTGATGATGGATGTAAGTGGATTCTTGAATTTGATGTTGATGATTAACGAAGTTATTGTCAGACACATGAAACGTCCAGCACAACCTTCCAGATTCTTCAGCAGGTTCGATGGTCCCTGACGAATCTAGCGTTGTAAAAAAATATACGGACACAATCGCAGCAGACGTAGATTCCTTCTTATGAAGATGGCCAGGCGATCTCGACTGACAAAATAACTCGTATAAAAAAATATGCTGAATCCGATGAAATAAAAGGCGCACACTTCTCGATGATGTAGTAGAACTATAAAGGAATAAAAAATTTAGAAAGAGTGGGGGCTAGTGGCCGCCAAGGACATTGACAAACAAAGCACAGGACAAGACACGATGCATGTCGACCTCTTGGGTCTTCTTCAAGCAAAAAAAAAATATAGATCACATTTAACATTTAGGACAGTACAAACAAAGAACGAAGAGAGACCTATCTGATGTCCATGTGGTGCTGTGAAGAATGGCCGCCAGAAGGCCAGAAGACATCAGATATGTCTCTCTTCGTTCTTTGTTTAAGTTTAAGTTTGGGCGGAGTAATTAGTTCCTACAACTTACTATTTACAACAATCTACTGTGTGGCTCTTATTGATATTAACAAGCAACACTGTGGTTTATTTCCTTGTTAATATACGTCTACGTAAGTGTGCAGCAAAGCTACAGCAGTACCTTTCTTCAGAATAGAACTGTGAAAAAGTCTGTGAGAATTGCCCGATCCTGAGATGATTTCCAAAAGAATCCAAAGGCGTATCCATCTTTGACAGAAACTATGATTTCCGATTGGGCTTCACATAAATTTGTTACTTGTCTCCTCGTTTATCTCTTTCTGCCATAGATTCAAGCACTGATTATGAACCCTTTTCCCCCTTCAATTAAGTAGTATACACACACACACACACACGCACGCACACACACACACACACACACACACACACACACACACACACACACACACACACACACACACACACACACACCATATATATATATATATATATATATATATATATATATATATATATATATATATATATATATCACATCACATCACGTCACATCACAAATAGGCCTAAACATAGGAAATCTCGAAGATATGGTGCAGGCCCTTTGACTGGTAAGCCTTCAGCTTCTTGTCTCTGGTGAAAAGACCCCGAGGTTTATGTGTACTAACGTGGTCTGAATCACCCGTATCCTCTTCTCGATAGTGGCAGAAGTCTTCCAGCGCTCAGAGCCATACAGAAATCACCGAGGACATCGTTCTCCAAGAGTCTGATCTTTCACCTGGATACTGAGGCCAGTGGATCTCCAAATAGGCTTGTCTTGTTTTACCGGTCCTTTTGTTGATCTTCTGGTCACAGTCCTTGTTTTTGTTCCCTTACTACCCAGACAGACACACTCATTTGCGTCCTCTAGTAAACTGACGTAAACAGTGACTGGGTTCTTGGTTCTGTCTTACTTCGTCAGGACTTGAATCTCCGAGTCATTCACCAGGAATATCTTAATATGGTGTTGGCTGTATCACTGAGCCTATGTTCTGTTGAATGTCTTGTTGCCTGCATAATACTAGCACCAACCTGACCGTGTACAGCAGGTTTTTCACCAATGAGGTCATGGTCCACTGTGCCCCGTCCCTCTCTCCTGAGTAACGCTGCTCATCAGCCAGTAGAACAGAAGGCCAGGCACTTCAGGAGGTCACCACAACTGCACAACTCTGTCAGGAGATACGGCTCAGAATCCCCTCATCCACGCCATCCAAACACAGCTTACAGGGCGTTTGTCAGACCAGAACTAGAGGAAGCATGCTCCGCTTGGGACCCCCATAAATGACAGCATATCACGAGCTTGGAAGATGTCCTGTGTCAAGCCACTTGGCGGGTGTGCCAGAGACACAGGAGAACCTCCAGTGTGGGTGACATGCTGTCCAGATTGGAGTGGCCTGTATTGTTGTCCAGGAAACGAAAGGTACACCTTACAAACTGTTACAAGTTTCATCCTCACATGATTTCCGTAGGTACACTCCATCCCATGATCCAGACAGAGACCAAGCCCACTGTACCAGCCCCGGGTCCTTCCCTCTTCACTCTTGCAGAAGCGATTGTCGGAAATTCTTTTTTCTTGCCCTCGTATAGTTGTTGAGTGGAATGTGCTCCCAGAAAAAGGCAGCATCTGCAATCCTTTGTAGAATTATTCAACATCAGATATGAAAAGAACTTCTTGCCCATCCCCCCCTCCCATCCTCCCCCCCTCCCCCAAAGTATTGTTTTCCCCTATTTTGAAAGAGTCAAGTATTTTGTGGACCCGGGCAGCCACGTAATGCATTAACTGGACACAGAATTAACACTGACATGTTCGCTCTCTTGATCGTTTTTGTACCGCTGAATATTTACGTTTTCACTCCACAAATGTCGCAAAGGTTCTGAATCTTTACTGCTGTTCAATATTGGTTCTGCAGTAACTTCTGCCAGTGCTATTGATGGTGTGATCTGACTAGGCCTTATTGCCCAGCATGAGGACCGACTTTCTGATGTTAGCCCTCCAGCAATGAAAATGGGATATGGACACGTTGATCAGTCTAAATATCTCCAATAATAGGTTTTTGTCCACATCCTGACTCGCACATTCTCTTCAAACACACAACATGTGAGCATATCACTTTTCAGAAAGTTCATAACCTCGTAGACCTGAAAAAAAAATCTGTAAAATACAATTTTGTCACAGAGAACAAAAAATATAGACAGCCGTTATCCTTTTTTTCCAGGGGAAAAAAGTCATTAATTTCGGGGTGTCATCTCTAAACTTACATTAAATTTTAGCAAATGAGTTTTGGTATCTTCAGGCGTCCTCAAATGCAACTCTCATTGGTTAGTTTTATCACTAAATTTCTAAATAAACCTTGGCGTGTTCAACATCACTCCAGTCAGACAACTGATTCTATGTATTTCAATTATGTATGACCAGTGACATCTATCTACTGCACAACTGGACCTCCATTGTGACCGAGTACCCTACCCTTACACCCCTCATTTCAGTCTTGATCAAGTGTTTGGCTATAAAACCATTGGCTGGCTGGTTACAGCTCTTTTAAAGCTCATACGCACAAAGTGGGAGGTTCTAACAGTTTCTGGGGATGAGCCAGGTCTTTTGATGGAGCATGACGTCATGCACGGACTTTTATGTTGCACTGGCGTGAGAGGAGAGGGGCTGATGGGTGAACGCCCATGTAGTTACTCACGTGGTGGACGTGATGCCCGCTTTTCCTCCGATAAGAAAGCGCATTGGATGGAAACCATGGAAATAATTTGGTCTGTATTTCAATTCTGTCTTAACTGTCTGCACTGCATATGTACAGAGAGAGAGAGAGAGAGAGAGAGAGAGAGAGAGAGAGAGAGAGAGAGAGAGAGAGAGAGAGAGAGAGAGACAGAGAGAGAGAGAGAGAGACAGACAGACAGACAGACAGACAAAGAAAGAGAGGCTTTATGCATGAGGATAACAGTTTAGCGTACGTGTTTTGTTTTCATTTTGATTTACTTTCCCCTTCTATTGTATAGGAGACTATTCATCAACAAAATAGAAGGGAAAAACAAACCATTATATACTTTTTACTAAAAGAGATGCAATATGGCAATTGTTACTCATATCTGGCGATTGATAATATGAAGATTGGTGGAGCGGTCAGCAATTATCTCCAGTTTCTCTCTCATAGTACTTTTAGGCATAAACATCATGAACACACACACACACACAGACACACAGGCACACAGACACACAGACACACACACACACACACACACACACACACACACACACACACACACACACACAGAGTTATAGTAAGGTTATGGAGAGCGACCATGACAGACTTTTTTTTTTATGCCGGAGAGAAAACAAATATGTTGAAACCTCAGGAAGTTATATGTTATATTCATAACATGTGGGTAAAAACACATTTTGTGACAACAGGTGAGGTCGTGTTCACCACAATACACTAGTTAACACTTCACAGCGCAGCCGTCTGTCACAGAGGTGTCGCCCTCGTTTCATTTCTGGCTCCAAGGAATCAGAACTGCCAGCACGTTGAATGGTTCACACAAAACACACACACACACACACACACACACACACACACACACGCGCGCGCGCGCGCGCGCGCGCGCGCACACACACACACACACACACACACACACACACACACACACACACACACACACACACACACACACACACACACACACACACACACACACACACACACACACACAAACACATACACACACACATACACACACACAAACATATATGCACATGCACACATTTACACTTACACTTACACTTACACACACACACACACACACACACACACACACACACACACACACAAACACACAATCACCAACCCACCCACCCACCTCCATACGCACATTCGGACACAAACTGCTACCACTCGGATAAGTTCAGCTCATGGCCATGCAGATACATGCAAATGAAAACACATTCATGCATGTTCATGCACGCTCTAAGTGAAATTTAACAATTAAAAGTGCGTGGGACGCATGGTGTGTTGGGGAGGGGGTGGGCGCACAAAGAGAGGCAAGTAGCATGGATGTGGAGCAGACATGGTAAAAGATGTAGTAAATCGCTATTGAGATGTGTGTTCTGTTTCTCAATTTCAACCCTCGCCAGATCATGGTGTTTTTTTTTTGCTTGTATTCTTTAGAGCATTAATCCTTCCAAGACAGGCAAAAAT
>JADBJO010005408.1:63767-73767 GCA_016801955.1 Conus betulinus
AGTGAGTGTTATGTATAAAGAGAGAGAGAGAGGGGGACGGGTGGGGGGGCGAGTGAGTGAGAGGAGGAAGGAGAGGGTGGAGAAAGAAGAGAGAGAGGGGGGAGAAAGAGATGAGAGAAGAGAGGAGGGACCTGATTGATGAGAGAGACGCGGGGGGCGGGCGTGCGCGAGAAAGAGAGACAGACAGGAACAGACAGACAACATGAACAGGACAGAGAGACACAGTCAGTCAAAAAGACAAAGACAGACAGACGAAATAGGACAGACGGACAGAGACAGGGAAAGATAGACAGGCAGATACACAGAAGACGGCAACAAGACGAGCGGAGACAGACAGGACAGATAGAAGGACAGACCAGACATACAGACAGAGAGACAGACAGACAGAGACATACAGACAGAGATGCGGAGAGAGACAGAGAGCGAGAGAGAGATGTTGCGGAGCCCATCTCTCTACGTTAATCTCCCCTCCACCTCCCTGAAACTCCTAACCGCCTCCCTTTATCCCCTCCCCCCTCCCTGCTCACCCTCCCCCTCCACCCCCTATTTCCCTTTTTGATAGGTCCGCAGAACCAGGGAGTGGCAGCAAGAAGGGGGAGGACCACCACTTGATAGGGCAGTGCCCAAGAACTGGCGAGCTGTGGCTAGACCAGAAGGGGAGAACACGATGGTGCAGCCGTTCAGTGCCAAAGTTCTGGGAGTCGGTGGCTGGGTCCCTTGTGAAGCATGATGGTGCAGCCGGTCAGTGCCCCTGGTTCTGGGAGTCGGTGGTCTGGTCTCCATTGTGAAGCACGATGGTGCAGACATCAGGGGGCCTCACCCCTGCCAGTCTTTCTACGCCCACCCCCCCTCAGAATCACCGGCCAACGACAGGTTGTGTTGTGTTGGTGGCTGTGCCGACAGACTACAGGCTCTGCTGGTGTGTGTGTGTGTGTGTGTGTGTGGTGTGTGTGTGTGTTGTGTGTGAGGTATCGTCTTCGTCTTCTTCTTCTTCTTCTTCTTACTTTCTTTCTTCGTCTACTTCTCTGTCCTGGTTGTCTTGTGTCTTCTCTTCTGTCGTCCTTGTGTGTTCTGGTGTCCTGTTTCATCCCGTGTTGGAATGTACGGTGTGCATTGTTCTTGTTATTTCTTTCATTCTCGTCTTTTTCCTTCCTCTTCTTTCTGCCTCCCTTCCTTTTCCTCTCTCTTTCCTCTTCCTTTCCTTTCTTCCTTTTCGCAGGAGGACTCTTCCGTCCTCCTCTCCTTCCTAATTTTCTTCTTGTGTTTTCTTTCTGTTCCTTCTTTTTTTTCTTTCTTTCCTTTTTTGTTGATTTGTTCCTTTTCTTTCTTTTTCTCCTTTTGACCTCCTCCTCTTTTCTTCCAAGCTTCTTTTTCTTTACTACTACTACGACTACTACTGACTACTACTCCTCCTACTCTTCATCTTCTTCTTCTTTCTTCTTTCTTCTTTCTTCCTGCTGGGCTGCTCCTCTTTCTTCTTCTCCTTCTTCCTCTACTCATTCTCTTCTTGGCCCGATCATCGGTAAGGGTTCCGAGGTTCAACTTGTAAGGTTTGTGTGTAGTACACCGTTTTGGTTTGCCACCAGGGAGGTAGCCATATACGCATAGTCGGTCTTCGATGATAACGTCTGCAATAGACGACAGGGCGGGTGTGCAATGTGTGTATTTGCAGCGTGTAGTGAATGTCTGTGAGGAGGGGTGGGTGGGGGGGGGTGTAAATATTTGATGGATCCCACGGGCACACGACCACCTATTCTGCTAGAAAGGGGGGGGGGGGGGTGGGAGATTGAGACAGGGGATTAGCGCATTTTGGTGAATGCGTGCGTTCGCGCGCATGGGGCCTCGGAATTTAAAGCCACAGTGGAGGAGCTCGGAGCAGGGGCTAGAGCCTACTCAAATGTTGACTTGGAAGAGAAAGAATCTCCACTGATCGGTGTCAGCGAGGATGGAACCCGCGCTCCCTGGCCTGGGATCAATAGACGAAGTTTTAATCCGTTAGGCCAACCAGCCCCCCCCCCCCCCCCCCCCCCCCTTCACCCCCGTTCATGTCGCGAAGGTGAGGACATAACTTGTTCCTTCGTTTCTTTTTCCTAAAAGTGGGTTTTAGATTCATCGGAGCACCGTTGTTGTTATCATTATGAATACTTGTATAGCGCCTGTTCTCAACAGACCCAAGCTCTAAGCGCTTTACAATCCGCATTCTCGTTTACCACAACGGGCTGCCTACCTGGGTAGAGCCGACTGAAGAGCTGCCTGCTGGCGCTTCATTTCAGTCGTTTCCCGCGTCACTCAGTCAGTATCGTTCACTCCATTTTCTTACTTCCTTCATTCTTTCCATTTTTCACGCAGAGTGCATGCTAAGTCTAACATGTCATACATACCAACGGCCAAGCTGGCCTTCTCTTCCGAAAGTCGGTGATGGAATTTGGATATGTGTGCAAGATGTTATGCGTGCGTTCACACACGGGACCTCGGTTTATAGTTCTCATTCGAAGGACTGTGTGGGAAGTGGAGTCAGAACCAATGTTAGCTCCGGGGGAAAAATCCCCCTGTACCGAACGGCCCGGCGGAGATTCGAACCCGCAACCCCAGGATCACCAAGATTACGAATCCGACGCTCTACCAGCTGAGCTGTTCCGGCCCCCCATGTGTATTTTTTTCCCGCGTATTTTCAACAACACACAACTCAGCTGACCAATCAGCAGGCAGTCCAGAGGATGGCTTGGATGACCTTGACCTTAGCAGGCTTTGTCAGTTGCTGATCACAAACGGCATACAAAGAAACGGAATGATTTGAATCACACGCAGTCATTGGCCTCTGCTGACCAGCTGACTCAGCCAAATGTTGTTCACTTTGTGAGAGAGGACGGAATTTCGGGCTGCAGTCAGGAAAGGAAAACTGATGTTCAGGAAACTGACGTAGACATTACTTATCCTTCATGTTACGTTTAGTCGCATACGTGCACGCATACACACATATAACTACATACATACGCACATATATGCATGCATGCATGCATACATGCATACATACATACGTACGTACGTACGTGCGTCTATGCATTCATGCATACATATAAACATAAGCTAATTACATAGAGAGATGGAAGAAGAAGGGATAAGAGAAAGAGAGAGACAGACAGACAGACAGACAGGGCAGGCAGGCAGGCAGGCAGACAGACAGACAGACAGATAGATAGATAGACAACAGATAGATAGATAGATAGATAACTGTAGATTTAGACAGACACACAGACAGACAAACAAATATTGTTCGAATAAGTTGTTGAACTGTTGGGCGCCTGACTGAATAATCCCCCATGTCCATATCCCTGAAGGGGCGAAAGAAGCTGACGAATCGGAATTGGGAAGTAAGAAAGAGGATCTGTCTTTTAGTTCTCCTTTCAGGCGGTTGGAAGATTCTGCAATACAGAAAATCGCATTGCGTGCTGAGATTTCTGTGACATTTGGCTCCAGAATTTCACAGGACATTCCACGGAGAGCTTGATCATGATGATGTACCTGACTTGATTTCTTTCCTTTTTTTTTTTTCTTCTTTCTTTTTAAATATGAAGAACAGATTTCATTTTGTTTTCCTGTCGGAGATGTGGCTTGTGATAAAATCTGTATATTTTAACGAGTTTTGCAGTTTTAGTGGTGGACCTTGTTTTACGATTGCTATTGTAAATTGAAGGGTGGACTTTAAGATTGGCATTGTAGTTTTATAGGTGGACATCGCTTTGGCTTGTTATTGTAGTTTTATAGGTGGACTTTGATCTAGATCTGTATTGTACTTGAGGAGGTGGACTTACTTAGAATTTTGGATTAGAACAAACTGATTTTAGTGTTAGAAACTGATTTTCTTGTGGGATTGTATCAGTGTTTTAGAGTTTATTTTGGATTGGTGTTTAGTTTTTAGGCATTGGTAGTTTTTTTTTTTTCGAAATGGACTTTATTTTTGGATTGATGCTGTAGTTACTCAGGTGGGGTTTGTCTTCGATTGGTATTGTCATTACAGAGCAGTATTTTTGTTTCGAATTCTTGCTGTTCTTTTCTAGGGGGAGGATTTGGTTTGGACTGGAACAGGGGAGTTTTCAGGGGTAGATTTCATTTTGGACCGGTATTGTAGTTCTAGACGTGGTCTTTGACTGGATATAGATTCATGTGTTAGTTTTGAGAAGTGGACTTTGTTTTCGATTAGCAATTTTGAGGAGAGAATTCCTATTTGTAGTTTTTGGAGTGGCCATTACTTAAGCTTTCAAATCCATTTTTAACATTCTGTTCATCCCAGATATCGTTTTGGTATTCGTTTCTAAAACAAATGCTTTCCCCCGTGATCAAAACGAATCCTTTTGTTTCCAGTAGGCAGAGTACTTGACAGAGGTCGTGTGTTTTTATCAAAGGAGATTTTATCCTTTTGTTATCAACGTACTTCAGACACTGGAGAGACAGAGAGAGAGAGAGAGAGAGAGGGAGGAGGTGGGGAGGTGGAGCGGGGGATGGGACAAGAACGAGGAGGAGGGAGTAGGTGCGACAGTCAGACCAATGGCAATAGTTCTCCGCGTTTCAGTGCTTGCCATCAGTGGAACTCTCCACCAGTTCAAAAAAGGGGACGGAAGGTGTGTCAGCCAAGTGGACATTGCGTAACCCTTCACCCCCCCCCCCCCCCACACCACACACACACACCACACACACCAACACTCACCGAACACGACAAGTGGGCAAAGTGCGAACGCACATGTTCTCAAGCCCCACTGTGGGGGCTGCAAGAGTTTTTTTTTTTTTTTCCCCCCTCCCCCAACCGTGGTTAGAGCGCCGGAACTCGTAAATCATGCGTGCATCCGGGGCCCCCTTTGTTGCGGTTCGACCTCCTACACGGGGGGGCCAGGTTCTTTTCTTCTAGGGTACAAGGGGATTGTCCCTTGGGGTTAACATTCCGGTTCTGACTTCAATTTTCCCTACAGGTCTTCAGAATGAGACTTATAAAACCTGAGGTTCCGTGTGTGAACGCATCGCATAACATCTGCACACACGTCAAATACCATTACCAACTTCGGAAGGAGAAGGCCTAGTTTGGACCGTTGGCTATGGCTGACAACGGTTACACCCACATAGAATGACACCTTGGCTGAAGTTGGCAGTATGGCATGCCTTAATGGCGGGATTGAAAAAAAAAAGTCAAACACAGAAAAATTCCATCCCTTTGGTGGGTGGATGGGCCCATTAATCCTTGCTGTCTATACAGGGGAGTTGTCCGCAGGAGTATCAGCATGCGTCCCACGGCACGAAAAAGACAAAAGTAAAAAAAAAAAAAAAAAGCCCCCCCCCCCCCCCCCCCCAAAAATAAACCCCCACCCCCCACGGGCACGTTGGGGAGGTCTTCTTGTCGATGCAGTTCGGCCCCCCCCTCCTAAACTCAGCGGGAGCCTGATCGGGCCTGTGTCATCAGTGCCAGTTCGTGGGTGTGGATAGATTGCTGCACCCTGCCCAGTTAGGTTAATACCATTGAAGGTTAAAACGGTTCCACCCTGACCCCCCCTTGGTGGGTGGTCGGACGGGGAATGATGCATGCCGGGGAACCGGCGGGGAAACGGGGCTTCTTTCCCTTGACCTAACCTCACACAAAAACGGACAGCACATGACGACAGGGGGCAGCAAAACTGGTAATTTTTGTTGTTACAGTTAGGCGCGGGTGTCGTGATTCGAACTTGAAACGTTGGACTGGGAAACCTTGTGATCCCAAACCCCAACTGGGCTTTTAAGCTGACACCCTGGGTACATGACCGAGAGAGAGGAGCCGAGGAGAGACGAACTGAGATTTTGATGAGAGATTGGGATGACTTTTGAGTTCCAGGACGATTCGACCCGCCCCGTCCGAGTGACGGACGGACCCGAGAGATTTGACGGATTCATCTACACTAAACGACGTTACAAATAGTAAACGTTCAGAGAGAGACGCGAGAGGGGGGGAGGAGGACTTGATCTGAGACGAGAGAGGAGACGATTACCGTCCTATACTGACAACGGTTTTTTACAAAATCCAGTTAACGTTATGAGGTGAGAGATGAGAGAAGATGAACCGAGAGATGACGAGAATCGTTTATACTAACAATTTTTACAAATAGTAACGATTCCCGACTGATGATAGGGATTTATGAGAGTGTACCCGACAGAGAGAGTGAGAGTGAGAGAGAGAGAGAGGAGAGGCCGAGAGAGAGAGAGGAGACCTGGTTTTTTCCGACCGTTGCGACCCACGAGAGTATTCGTGTTTTACCCCTATCCAAGAACTGATTTACCAAATAGTAGTTAGAGAGAGAGACTTCCTTTGGGTTTTTAGGCTTCGAGAGCGATGACGAGGAGAGAGGAGTGATTGAGAGATGAGGATTTCTCGTTGATTACTATGGACCTTACATAGCTCAACCGTTACCTTTAAAGCTTTCCCCCCCCCGGGCCAAGGGAAGTGTGTGAGGAGAGACGAGGACCGACCCGATGGAGAGAGACTCCGAGGAGTGCACCCCGACCCGTCGTCCCTGGACCGACCTCTCCCGAGAGACCATCCCCCCCCGATGACGGAGGAGGATTGAGAGAGATTGAAGGGAGAGAGATGAGTCGCCTCATACTATATAGACCATTACAAAATCACGTAACGTTAAAGCGTGGAGAGAGAGAGAGAGACGACCCGCGACGACGAGGAGAGAGCCCCCGGGACAGGGGACGGAACCGACGCGCCCGAGCGCGTGGCTCTCTCTTTGCGCGGCGCTTGACGATTCCCAGGAGAGTGAGAGGGACACGAGACTCCCCGAGGAGGGCAGGCTTTTCGTATTAACAGGGCTTACTAATCAGTAACCGTTTTTGACGGAGGGCGGGATGAGGGATTTTGAAGGACCCGAGGATGCCTTTTTTTTTTTGAGAGATGATCCCCCGGACCTTTTTTTGGATCCGCCGTTTTTTTTTTTTGGAGCTTCTTTCCGGATTTCCCCTTGACTTTTCGACTTTTGGCTTCTCCCCCCGAGAGGTTTTTTTTCCCGCCGTTCCCGCGAGACCGTTTCTTTCTTTTTTTTTTTTCCCCCCAGCCTTGAGACCCGATCGCTTCGATTTGATTTTTTGATTTTTCCGACCTTTTTGTTTGGCCACGCACCTGTCCCGACCTGATGTTGGACGACGAGTTTCTAGAGGGCGATGATTGTAGGGGGGGAAGGAGAAGAAAGAACAGATCCCGGAGAGGAGAGAGGAACAGATTGATTTGAAACCGACCCCCCCCCTTCCGGAGAGAGTTCGATTTGAGCCCAGATTCTGAGAAGAGAGAGAGCATTCCATGTTTTTCTTACTTATTCTACTACGATTTTACAAATATGGACGTTAAAGAAAGACCTCCCCTCCCCCTTTCCTCCGATGGGGGAAGAGAAGCACCTTTGAGAGAGAGGATGAGATTTGAGTGGCGGTCGATTTTGTTTTTGAGAGAGACGATCCGAGGATTTCCCCCTCCCCCCCGAGCAGAGTTCCTCCCCCCCTTTTGAGGATTTGACCCCGAATCCGAGTGGAGGGAGGAGATGAGAGAGAGCGCGGCTGAGAGAGTGAGAGCGAGATTTGTTTTTCTGCCCTCCCCACTAAATGTATGTTACAAAAAAAGTAACGTTAAGGGAGAGGGGGGCGAGGGCAGACCCCGCAGACCCCCGGGACGAGAGAGAGACGATTCCGACCGCGACCCCACCGAGAGAGAGACGAGAGAGATTTGTTCTTTCCTCATACTCAATGAGCTGCCTTACAACACAGCCTAACGTTTAATAGGGGATTTCCGGTGAGGGGCCCCGTTTTTTTGGGACGACGTCGACGATCGAGTAGAGATTGATTCCCGAGTTCCCATTCCCTTCTCCTGAGAATGGGGGGGGGAAAACAAGTTGTGGGGGGAATCCGAATTTGAGTTTATTCGAGAGAAGAGATTCTTGCTTTTTGCAAATTTATTTTGGATGTTACATATATTGAAACTTTACCCCCCCTAATTCTTGAGAGTGGGGCGCGGGGGCTGGGGCGTGGACTGGAACAGAGATGGGAGAGGACCCTTGTGAGATTTGTGGTTTGAAAGCACCTTTGCCAGGAGAGAGGATTTTAGCAGACAGAGCCTCACCCGTTCGAGATAGATGCCTAGGAAACACAGAGTGATTGACCAAACACACCCCCATCCATCACATCCACAACACCCACACACACACAATTCAACCTTATTTCACACATCACACACACACCCACACACACAACAGAGACAGGAATACAATGACAAGTTTTAACACGACAGATCTAGAGACTCACCGTGCTGAAATAACCTCCACTGATTTAAACACCAAATTTTATACTCGCCCCCCGCACTTTTCTCTCCGCCCCCGTGCTCTTAGGCTATCAAGCGTTTTTAGTCCAGCAGACGAGAGCATCATCTGTCATCGCTTTCTTCGTGCTCCTTGCTTTTTAGCCCGACATTTTGAGACAGCACGTTGCGTGCCCTCCGGCACAACCACCACCTCCCTAGCCCAGCCGCGGTGCCTGCCTTTGTCCAATGTCTAAGCCGGAATGTGGAAGAAGAAACGTTGTCTGGGCCCGCGGTCCTGGGTTGCATTTTCACACCCAGTACTGGCGACTGTTTTTATAGCAAGTTGATGCTGCGCTGCTGCTGACTGCCCCGATTGCGGCTGTCTCTGCACGCCCCCCTGCCTGTATGCATTGCTAGTGTGCTGTTGCAGCCGTCCGCCGACCAGAGTGGGCAAACATCGCCAGAGACTCTTGAGAGCATTTTCCGACGTAGGTGTCCGTGTGTGTGTGTGTAGCCTGCTGCCCCCCCCCACGGGGGCTGTGGTGAGTGCGTATGTGGTGTTTCGTGTGTGGAGAAGGCACAGTGTTCAGGACTGACTTGTTGACTCTGCAACGGTCTCAGCGTCGAGGCCGATAAAAGAGTTAAGTCCTGGAAGGTGGCTTATCTTACGTGACCCACTGATAATCGGTACGACCAGCACTGAGGCCAAGTCATGTCGTTGACGATTGTGTATGTTGGTGTGTGTGGGTGTGTGTGTTGTGTTGTTGTGTGTCGTGTTGTGTGTGTTGTGTGTGGCGGCGGAGTTGGGGTGTTGCGGGGAAGGGGGAGAGCAGGAAGAACAGGATGAAGGGTGAGTGGGGCTTGGCTCTCGGGGGAGGGTGTGCGGGTGCTGCGTGTGTGTGGGGCTGTGTGGGTGTGTGTGCTGTGTGCCGGTGTTCAGAGTGATGGCGAGTGGAGTGGAGGGAGTAGGTGGACGGGACAGGAGCCCTGGACCTTTTTTTTTGAGTTGACGATCTTTTCCCCCTCCCCCGGAGCAGTTCAGAGACCCCGCCCCTTAGATTTCGCAGAGTGTCGTTGTGTTTGTGTGTGTCGTGTGTCTGTGTGGGGCTGTGAGAGTAAGAAAAGCACTTGTGAAGGGATTAGACCGGGAGAGAATTGTTCTTCCTCACCGGTAATCGTCACCAGGGTTATAGGTGTGTGTGTAGAAGTGGGTGAAAGGGTAAGGGGTGGAAAGGACGGGAGAGAATGGAGGAAGGAGGAAGGGAGGACAAGTGGTAGGAAGGGAGGAGAAGTGGGGAAGGGAGTGGAGGAGGAGGGGGGGGGGAGGGGAAGAGGGGGGTGGGAGGGAAAGGACTTTCTTTTTTTAAGTTTGTCGTTTCTCAGGATATTGCACGGAGCTAAGCATCCCAAGAGAGGAGGGAGGAGGTGCGAGGGGGGAGAGTGGGGGGGGAGAGTGGGGGACGCAAAATGTCAGGGCTTACCGGGGGCCTTTGTTTTTGCGCTGAGTGAGTCACGCGCTTGAAGAAGAGTGGTCATTGGTTACCTTGCCTGTCGTTGTGCGCTGAGTGAGTTCACGCGCTTGTAGTTTGTATGTTCTGTGTGTCTGTATAGTCACGGTTTACCATCTCGTTGACAGTAGAACAAAGTCTGTGGGGCGACGCTGGTGGCGAGAGTTGTATTTTTTTTGCATTTTTTTGT
>JADBJO010005408.1:81267-98767 GCA_016801955.1 Conus betulinus
CGGGTGTGATGATAGTAACAGCGGTAGTAGTAAGCAGCAGCAACAGCTGTAGTAGTGGTGGTAGTAGTAGAGTAGTAGAGTAGTAGAGTAGTAGAGTAGAGTAGTAGAAAAAGAGAGAGAGAGGCGGGGCGTTGTGGAAGAAATTGTCGAAGCAGGCAACACCTTTGTGTTCATGCCAGGAACCCTTGGGATGATTGAGGGGGGGGGGGGGGGGGGGGAGGGGGGGAGGTGTACGGAGAGGATCAGTCCCCCACACAGTCCGTCCACACAGCTGTCTGAAGAGAGACACTGTTGACGAACCCATGGCAAGCCGTCCTGAAGCAGGCAACTCCTTCGTGTTCATGCGCCGCAACCCGGGGGGTGATTGGGGGGGGGGGGGGGGGTGTGGGTATACAAGGGGATGTTCGCCTTGGTTCAGGCTGTGATCAGACCAACTGACAGAGGTAGAACACCACAGCGGTCAGAATGCTGTTATGCTGTGTCAGACCAACTGACGGAGGCTAGAACACCATGGCGGCATCAAAATGCCGTTATGCTGTGTCAGACCTCTGACGGAGGCTCCCAGAACACCAAGGCGGCACCCCGGGCCGTTATGGTCGTCAGACCAACTGCGGAGTGTTTAGAACAAGGGGATGCATCGCCTTGGCTGCAGGCTGTGTCAGACCAACTGACGGAGGCTAGAACACCAAGACGGCATCAAAATGTTGTTATGCTCCGCATCGTTACGCGGGGATTGTCTTCAGTCGTGACAAGCGCCTAGCATAACACATGTTGCAGTATCAGTCTCCAAAATTTTCTCGAAGTCGGAGAGTGGCTGCCCACGTGGCGGGGTAATCGAAAAAAAGACACACATACGTAATGTTCTCCATTCCTAGCTGATGCCTTTGTACCATAGTGTTGAAGTACTTCGGCTGTTCGGATGATGCCTGGAGTCTTTTAGCCAGGGTACAACAACAACAACGTACAGGAGAATTTCACTAATAAGTCAATATCAAAACGGCTGCGTGCATCAGATTGAAGTGAAGTACACGTGATCTTCGGTACCTAATCGTGAACACTTTCTGATCGAACACTGCAAATTAGAGTACTTAGCCTTAGCAGGGGTCGGAATAGCTCAGTGGTAGAGCACCGGACCCGTAATCTTGGTGATCCTGGGGTTGCGGGTTCGAATCTCCGTCGGGCCGTTTCGGTACAGGAAGAATTTTTCCCTCGGGGTTGACATTGGTTCTGACTCTACTTCCCATACAGTCCTTCGAATGAGACTATAAACCGGGGCTCCGTGTGTGAACGCACGCATAACATCTTGCACACGCGTGAAATCCCATCGTCAACTTTAGGAAGAGAAGACCAGTTTGACCGTTGGTATGGATGACACGTTACATATAGCACCCTGCGTGAAAAATGGAAAGAATGAAGGAAGTAATAAAATGGAGTGAACGATATTGAACGATATTGACTGGGTGAGCCGGCCGGGAAACGACTGAATGAAGCGCCAGCTGGCAGCTCTTCAGTCGGCACTACCCAGGTGGGCAGCCCGTTGTGTAAACGAGTGTGGGTTGTAAAGCGCTTAGAGCTTGGTCTCTAGCCGAGGATAGGCGCTATATGAGTATTAATAATAATGATAATAAAAATGATGATAATAATCATAATGATGATGATACTAATAATAATAAACATAGTAATGATAATAATGATAACAATAATAATAATGATGATAATGATAATAATAATGAATAGGCAGAGTTGAACCATTGGACAACGGCGTACGATATTGTCGATGGATCTGGACCCACGCTGCACGGTTTGCATTTGATGGACAGGTTTCAGGTCGTCTGCTTGTGCTACTTAGCCACCTCCGACTGCGCCTTCCCTGTCGCTGAATTCTCTCACTGAGCCCAGGACTAGGCTGCCAGCTTCACCCCCAGAAACAGCCCCAGTCTCTGTCTCTGTCTCTCTGTTTTTGTCTCTGTCTTTGTCTCTGTCTCTTTGTCTCTGTCTCCGTCTCTGTCTCTGTCTCTTTGTCTCGTCTCTGTTTCTCTCTGTCTCTCTCTGTCTCTGTCTCTCTGTTTTTGTCTCTGTCTTTGTCTCTGTCTCTGTCTCTTTGTCTCTGTCTCTTTGTCTTCGTCTCTGTCTCTGTCTCTCTCTCTCTCTCTCTCTCTCTCTCTGTCTCTCTGTCTCTGTCTCTCTGTTTTTGTCTCTCTCTGTCTTGTCTCTGCTCTGTCTCTTTGTCTTCGTCTCTGCCTCTCTCTCTCTCTCTCTCTCTCTCTCTCTGTGTCTCTGTCTCTCACTCTCTCTTTATGTCTCTCTCTGTCTGACTCAACTGCCTCTCTGTCTCTGTCTGTCTGTCTGATCTCTCTCTCTCTCTCTCTCTCTCTCTCTCTCTCTCTCTCTCTCTCTCTCTCTCTCTCTCTCTCTCTCCTCATCGTACGTTCTCTCAATTCCTCCCAACCCCACACTTTCCCTCCGGCTGGCAGCGTGGAGGAAAGGAACGGAAAGGAGAATACAAGAGAAGGCTGGGTGTGGGGGCGTGCAATGAGATGTTATGGACCAGGCCAGGCTGCGAGAAAATGCTAGTCATATCAATAAAAACAAGCAATGTGTGTGTGTGTGTGTGTGTGGTGTGTGTGTGTGTGTGTGTGTGTGTGTGTGTGTGTGTGTATGTGTGTGTGTGTGTGTGTGTGTGTGTGTGTGTGTGTGTGTGTGTGTGTGTGTGGTGTGTGTGTGTGTGCGTGCGCGCGCGCGCGCGCGCGCCGCGCGCGACCGTGCTCGCGCTTGGTCTGGTCGACCTGAGAAGTTCAGTTAATAGTGTACAGTATCTACTTACCGAAGTTCGGTAGTGAGCGATTCCAGACCATTCCAGACCATTCCAAACTCCTCCATCCACCTACTTTCACAAGAGAACGATCGAAGAGACCGAAGCAACGCCGCCGCAGCCGGCGACCACCATCATTGCAGCTCTGCCGTACGCACTCACTGAATGAATTCCCACAGTCACTAGAACGCGCTGTGGTCATCTGTGGACGAAATGGGCAAAGATGGAACAGACATCGGCGAACTCAGCGAACTGCGTAGCCCAGCTCATGTGAATGATGCATCACGGGGAAGGTTAGAGACGTCGCCAGTAGCCCGACATGTATGTGAATGAAAGGGACAAAGATGACAAAGAGAGGTTATGGAGGTTGTGGAGGTTATGAGAGGTTATGCTGTTCACACATGCTACACGAGTGTCTACTTTTGACACATGCTACATGAGTGTCTACTTTTGACACATGTTACATGAATGTCTACTTTTGACACATGCTACATGACTGTCTATTGTTCACACATGCTACATGAATGTCTACTTTTGACACATGCTACATGAATGGCTACTTTTGACACATGCTGCATGAATGTCTACTTTTGACACATGCCGCATGAATGTCTACTTTTGACATCTGCTGCATGAGTGTCTGCTTTTGACACATGCTGCATGAGTGTCTACTTTTGACACATGCTGCATGAATGTCTACTTTTGACACATGCTGCATGAACGTCTGCTTTTGACACATGCCGCATGAATGTCTACTTTTGACACATGCTGCATGAATGCCTACTTTTGACACATGCTGCATGAACGTCTGCTTTTGACACATGCCGCATGAATGTCTACTTTTGACACATGCTGCATGAGTGTCTACTGCTCACACATTCCACAAGAATGGCTGCTTTTGCCACACTCCAAACACATGTCAGAGAAGAAATCTGTTCCAGACAGCGGTGGACTCATTCTTCTCTGTCTTCTAGAGGCGCCATGACCGGTGGCGCCCTCTGATTTTAACATGTTTTCATCGGAATTCCCGTCCGTCTTCCATCACTTTAGAATTTACCCCCTGTAGAGTGATGGGATTCTTGTCTGTTCGCATCCACCCAGATTATATTCTCGCCATCCACCTATCTATCTACTTATTTTCAGAATTCACACACACACACACACACACACACACACACACACACACACACACACACACACACACACACAACACACACACACACGCAGAGAGAGAGAGAGAGAGAGAGAAAGAGAGAGAGAGAGAGAGAGAGAGAGAGAGAGAGAGAGAGAGAGGGAGGGATGATTTACACCCTATGAATCATATCCTGGCATTGTATCTTAGGAAAGAAAACTAAAGAGCAAAAATTATTTTGGGTGCGAAGGAGAAGCAACGAGTGGTACGCGTTGAGCCATGAAAATAGAAGCAGAGCTAAATTTACCCCCCGCGTATGACTAGACAGTGAATCCGCAAAGCAAGGTTACCCCCACACACACACACACACACATCCCCCACCCCCATCCCCCATCCACCTCTTCCGTACCTCCATCTTCCCGCCTCGTTTCCCCCTGGGAGACGTACTGCGCTATAGGTGGCGCTGTCGTCACTGGCTTTCAGTTTCCTGCGGTATTTTTAGCTCGTTTGGCAGGGGCGAAAGAATTATCTGCAGTGCCGATCCTTCACCAAGCGCTTTTATCTCCCTTACGTACTTCTTCAACTTTGCCAATAATCGCTCGCCATCCGGTCTCACCCCACACTCTAACTTCCTCCTTTCTCGCTCCCCCCCCCCCCCCTCTCTCTCTCTCTCTCTCTCTCTCTCTCTGTCCGTCTGTCCGTCTTTTCAGTGTCTGAGCCATGATGAATTGTTACGAATTTTATTATATTCCATGTTTCTGTCTTTGTGGTTGTAACTAAGTCAATCTGTCGAGTAGGTGGTGAGAGCTGACCTGCTGAAAAGCGCACTAGCTGTCCGCTCTGAAGGCCCTGCTGCTGCTGCTGCTGGCTGCAATGGATGCTGAAATGCATTTTCATGACATTGAGATGTTGTAATACCTTTTGTACAGCAGAAGGAATTCCTGGTGGTTATAGGCTCCGTGGAGAAAGGCTGGGATCTGTTTGTAGACGTGGAATGTGCGATAATGACACTGAAACTCTGGCAGTCTCAGATCAAGCCGGAAACTCCTTTGGAATGCGGCTTGGACTTGCTCTCGTCCGGATACAGCTGTGGCTCGTGAATGGCACAGCCACGTCTTGCAGTCTTTGTCTTACAATGTCAGGATCCAACTGTAGCTCGTGAATGGCACAGCCACGTCTTGTAGTCTTTGTCTTACAATGTCAGGATCCGACTGTAGCTCGTGAATGGCACGGTCACGTCTTGCAGTCTTTGTCTTACAATGTCAGGATACAACTGGAGCTCGTGAATGGGCACAGTCACGTCTTGCATCTGGGCCAACCTCTGGATGGTACCCCATGTGTGGTTCAGGGTCTTCAGCTCTCCCTCTACAGTTCGCCGCCAGGTGTTTTTGGGTCTCCCCCTCTTCCTCCTTCCTTCAGGCGTCCAATGGAGGGCGACACGAGTGATGTTGTCTGGCTCTTTCCTAAGTATGTGCCCTATCCACCTCCATCGCTTTTTCCTGAGAATTGTTTTCATGCTTTCTTGATGGCATGGGGGAGAGTAGTTCTTCATTTGAGATGGTATTTGGCCAGAAAAATTCTTAATATTCTTCTAGGTTCTTTGTGTGGAAGACTGATAGCTTATTTAGGTCACTCTCTGTCATTCTCCAGCATTCTGAGCCATACAGAAGGGTAGAAATAAATGCAGCTCTGATATAGTTTGAGCTTGGTTTTGATGCTGTATTGTTGGGACCTCCATACATTGCTTAGCATTCTGAAAGCATTTCTGGCTTTGTTTAGACGGTTCTTGATGTCATTGCCTGCTCCTCCGTCGTGTCTGACACATGCTGCCCAGGTAGGTGAAATTCTCAGTTGTAGGGAGGGTTTCTCCATTCACTTGAATTGATGAGGGGTTTGGGACATTCAAGGTCATTACCTCTGTTTTCTTTGACTGATCTTTAGTCCAATCTGTTGTGCAAAGCTGCTGAGGCGGGATGTCTTTTCCTGCATGTGTGTGGTGAGTGTGGGAGACCAATGCCAGATCATCAGCAAAGTCAAGGTCTTCTAAGGCTGAGAAGAGTGTCCATCGTATGCCTCTTGTCTGGTCTTCAGTTGTTCGACGCATCACCCAATCTATGGCAAGATTAAAGAGCATTGCTGACATCACACAGCCTTGTCTCACTCCTGTTTTCACTTCAAAACTGTGGTCACTGTTTCCGACTCTGCATGTGAAGTTGTCATAGAAGCTTTTGATGAGAAGGACTATCTGCTGCGGTATCCCATACATTCGTAGTATGCGCCATAAGCTGTCTCTGTGGATGCTATCAAAGGCTTTCTCAAAATCCACAAAGTTGATGTACAGTTGTCTCTGCCACTCTGTGCACTGCTCAATTATGTTACGCAGTACAAATATCTGGTCAGTGCATCCTCTTCCTTTTCGAAATCCTGCTTGTTCTTTTCTCAGTTGTTTATCCACTGCATCTGATATTCGCTGAATGATGATCTTTGCAAGGATCTTACTTGGAATTGACAGGAGGGTGATTCCACGCCAGTTGTTGCAATCTTTAAGTGTTCCTTTCTTGGGGATCTTCACAATTATTCCCTCGGACCAATCATTTGGTATCTTCTTTTCTTCCCATATAGTTATAAAGAGTGGCAGAAAGTATTTGGGCCGCAAGATCTGGATCTGCTTTGAACACTTCAGCACTGAGGTTGTCTTGTCCAGGGGCTTTTTTCCCGTTTTTTTTTAGAGCTTTAATGGCAGTCACGATTTCTTCTTTTGTTGGTGGTTCAGCATTGATGTCAAGGTCATCTTCCGCAACTGGAATGTCGGCTTCTCTAAGAGGTGGTGGTCTATTCAGTGTCTCACTGAAATGTTCTGCCCATCGAGTTTCCTGTTCTGCTTCTGTTGTTAGCAGTCGCCCCTGTTTGTCCATGATCGGTGTATCTGCTGTTCACGATATTTGCCGCAGATTATCTTGGTGATCTTATATACCTTTCCTTGTTCTCCTTTGTTGGCTGCATCTTCTGCTTCATCTGCAAGGGATTCCATGAATTCACGTTTGTCAGCCCTTGATTTCTTCTTCACAGCTTCATTTGTTTCCTGGTACAGCTGTTCATACTTTTCCTTCAATCGTTTAGATTTTGCCTCCATCTTCTGCACCTTCAGGGCTCTGCGTTTTTCAATGAGCTCCCATGTGTTTGCTGTTATCCATTCTTTCTTTTTCTGTTGTTGTGTTCTGAGACAGGTCTCACTGGTTTTCAGGTAAGCTGTCTTTACATGTTCCCATTTGGTGTTGACTTCATCCGAATCTGGCTGTGTGTGGTGATCTAGATCTGCCAGTGCTTGAAATCTGTTCTTCAGCTGCAGAACAAAAGTATTCTTTACTGTGGGGTCTTTCAACTTTTCTGTGTCAAACCGTTGCCTTCCCGTTTTCCTGATTCCTGTTTTCCTGAGTTTCACTTTCAGTACTGCTACCACAAGGTGGTGATCGCTGCCAACATCTGCTCCCGGTTCACCCTGACATCATGGAGTGAGCGTCTCCAAGTCCCATTTATCATTAGATGATCAATTTGATTTCTGTCCCTTCCATTAGGGGAATGCCATGTCAGCTTATGGATGTCTCTGTGTGGAAAGAGGGTCCCTCCAATAACAAGATTGTAGGTGGTACATAGTTTAGCAGCCTCTCACCATTTGCATTCATGATGCCACAGCCCTCTTTTCCCATGGCTCTATCGTAGTTGGTGTTGTCACTTCCTACCTTCGCATTCATGTCTCCCATGACAATTTTTAAATCGTGCCTTGGAATATTTTCTAATTCAGCTTGTAGCTGCTCGTAGAATTCATCTTTGTCTTGTTCGTCGCTGTCATTTGTGGGGGCATAACACTGGATGATAGTAGTGTTGATCTGTTTCCCCTTCATCCTGATCTTGATGATTCTGCTATTGACAGGTTTCCACTCTATCAAACTGTTTTCTACTCCTTTCTTTAGGATCATGGCTACTCCTTGAAAGTGTTGGTCGTCATCCCTACCTGAGTATAGCACTGTCTCACCTGTGCTAGTTTTTAGTCTTCCAGAACCTGTCCACCTACTTTCACCTATCCCAAGGATGTGTAGTTTGTATCGTCTCATCTCTGCTGTAACCTGTGCTAGTTTTCCTGTGTCATACATCGTTCTCACATTCCAATCCAATCCTGGTTTGCATTTGGTGTTCAGTACTTCCATCTTCCTGTCAGTGGCTTCCTTTCGGGCTTTCACCACTGTCATTCATACGAGTATCTTCCGATGACTCTGGAAGCCCATCACACCCGAGTTTGGGTTCCTTTGTTGCTGTTTCCGTAACAAGAGATTTTCTTTACGGGACAGAGTTGTTAGCCCTGTGCCCAACCCCCAACCTGGAGGACCAGTGGATCACTCTTCGTCTGGTCCCTACCCTTTGACCTGTCCGGCATGGGTGGCCCTACCAGGAGACGAATCTCCCGCCGGCATAGCTCTCAGGGTCATCGGAGACACGCAAGCCCATCCAGCAGTAGTTCGTAAATGGCACAGTCACGTCTTGCAGTCTTTGTCTTACAATGTCAGGATACAACTGTAGCTCGTGAATGACACGGTCACGTCTTGTAGTCTTTGTCTTACAATGTCAGGATCCAGCAGTAGTTCGTAAATGGCAGAGGTACGTCTTGCAGTCTTTGTCTTACAATGTCAGGATACAACTGTAGCTCGTGAATGGCACGGTCACGTCTTGTAGTCTTTGTCTTACAATGTCAGGATCCAGCAGTAGTTCGTAAATGGCAGAGGTACGTCTTGCAGTTTTTGTCTTACAATGTCAGTCTACAATTGTAGCTCGTGAATGGCACGGTCACGTCTTGTAGTCTTTGTCTTACAAAGTCAGGATCCAGCAGTAGTTTGTAAATGGCATAGTCACGTCTGGCAGTCTTTGTCTTACGATGTCAGTATCCAACAGTAGCTCCAGAATGGCAGAGGTACGTCTTGCAGTTTCGGGAAGTAGTATATATCTCCTGGAGAGTGTAGCCTTGTCTGTGGACAGAGGTCGCTGTGTACAGCCCCACTTGGCAGTGTCCCGGCAAATGAAGATGACCCCTTGAGGTCAAAGCCTCGTCTTCCAGTCGTGGGACTAAATGTTCATTGTTGAGAGCGCAGCGTGGTTTTTAGCTGAGGACAAAACATAACTTTTTAAGAATGCAGTCTCGTCGTGCCATCTGAGAACAAAGCAGCGTGACTCCTTGAAAAACAAAAACAGAAACAAGACAAACAAACAAAACAAAACCAGCAACGTCGTGTGATCTTGGGACGAAATTAAACTCTTTTAGGGAGAGCCCCGTTTTATGTTCTGAGTAAAGTATCAGTCTGATGTAGCTCCTTGAAAGAGCATCCTAATCTTGCAGTCTCAGGACAAAACATAACTCTTCGAGAAAACAGCTTCGTTAGACAGTGTTTGGATTACAGCGTCTTGTCTTGTAGTCTCAGAACAAAATGTAACTCCTTGAGAATACAGCCCGTACGTGCAATATGTGGACCGGTATAACTCCATGAAAATACAACCATGTCTTGCAGTGTGAGGGAGACAAATTAATGTAAATCCTGATAATAACAGCCGTGTCTATCTCGGGGATAAAACACAACTCCTTGAGTAGCGAATCTTATTTTGCATTCTGAGAATAAATTATGATTCTTTGAGAATCCAGTCTTGTCTTGCCGTTTGAGGACAAATTCATGTCAGTTTGTGATAAGACGGTCTTGTGTTGCCATCTCAGGATGACAACAGATGTTTACCCGTTGAGAAGGGAGCCTTGTTTTGCGCTCTTGAGAACAAAAATGTTATTCCTTGAGAACAGCCTTGTCTTGCCTTGCAGTCTCGGGACAAAGTGACGTCATTTCTGGAAACTTTCCAGTCTAGTGGGTGGTACTCCTTGAGAGTACATCCTTTGTCTTGCTGTCCTGGAATAAATCGGTGTAATTCTCCGACGAGAGCACAGTGTTGTCTTGCAGTCTGATGACAAAAATGAAACGCCTGGACAGCAGAGGCTTGTGTGGCATTCTGAGGACAACAAATTGAACTGAGGAACAGAGCTTTGCCTTGCAGTCTGAGCAGTGTAACTCTTTCAGTGCGCGGCTTTGTCTTGGAGTCTCCACACACAGTGTAACGCTGTCAGTGCACGGCCTTGTCTTGGAGTCTCCACACACAGTGTAACGCTGTCAGTGCACGGCCTTGTCTTGGAGTCTCCACACACAGTGTAACTGTCAGTGCACGGCCTTGTCTTGGAGTCTCCACACACAGTGTAACTGTCAGTGCACGGCCTTGTCTTGGAGTCTCCACACACAGTGTAACTGTCAGTGCACGGCCTTGTCTTGGAGTCTCCACACACAGTGTAACGCTTGGCATCATCTTTATCTTTTCGATGTGGGCCGTCGTAAAATCAACAAAAGACATCTGTAGCACATCGGTCGTCGTGAAATCAACAAAAGACATCTGCAGTTGTGTGGACTTTGATGCCCTGCCTCCATAAACGCCTTAAATAGAAACATACCTAAATCCCTAATAACTTATAACTGTTAGAGCTAAGTAGTAACTGTAAGCGAAACATACATGGGCGCCTATGATATTTCTGTGGAATAAATTTTTGACGAATATCTTCCAAAGCTGGACAAAGGAACATAAAAATGTATTTCATTTTCCTCACCTTGCATACACAATGGACATACCAAGTCATTTTGTCTATGTTGTCTGTATCTGAAGTAATGAGTCCTTATGTCAGAAACACCAACTCTGAATTTAGCAATGGATCTTTTCAGATGCATATCCAAATCAAATTCAAATAAGGCTGAATACAACGAAAACTGGAATAATATTTCTGTACAAATCATAACGTCCACTACTTTGTATATGATCGTCCCACATTTGCCATCTACAGTCAATCAACCTTTGTCTGAAAACATGAATAAACTGGGTTTGATTTCCAACACCCTGTGACAGCCAGACATCCCCAAATCCGTGCTTACACAGAAACACACGCACATTTGAAACCCAGTTTGTTTTTCCCTTTACATCTAATTTGAACAACATTTCATAACTTACGAGGCAATCTATAATATTCCATGTGTAAAAGCTTTAACCAATACTGAATACATCTAATGGCCGAACAAATGAACAGTGGATACCTATTGGTCTCTCCCCCATACACCAAATCATTAGAAATACGCCTGTCAAAACCTAGAAACCTCTTCAAAGCAAAAATAATGTACTGCCTCGCAATGAACAACAGCACTATCCAAACCCCAAATTTCAGCCCCATACATCAAAAAGGCTGTATTTGGGAATCAAATATTTTTAGAAATAGCTCAAGCGAATTGTTATTCAAAGCAATCAATCTTTTCATGACACATATCAAACATTCTTTGCCCTACATGCAAGATCTTTACAGGCAAAGGTAAAACTTAGGCGTGTAGAAAAATAGATCCTAAAATTTATATACATTCAGCACAGGTATAGTAAGTCCGTTATACATCCATCTTTCCCTTGCTGCCAAATAACCCCCCTTTCGAAAACACCACGATGTTGCTTTTTTCATTCATGTTTACTTTCAACTCTAATGAAGAGGCAGCCTGCTCAGATTATTTAGCTGACGCTGTAAGCCAACTATCGTTTCTGAAACTAAAACAACATCATCTGCTAATAGTAGGATAAACAATTCTAAGGCATCTTCTGGAAATCGTCCACCATGGAGGCCATTATTGATAACCTCAATTGTAAGCTCATTAATGAATATAGAAAATAGGACAGGACTACAAACATCACCTTGTTTTACCCCAGCAAAACAATTAATATAATCTGTCAAATTGGAACCACTTCTTACCCTAGTCCTAACAACTTTGTACATGGCTCTAATACAGCCAAATAATTTCCCCTTAATACCATTTTTTAATAATACAGTCCATAAGAGCTTTCTATTGATGGAGTCAAAGGCTTTTTCAAAGTCAATAAACGCAACATAAATTTACGATTCAATGAAAATTGTTTCTGAACAAACGCAAGAAGAGTAAACATATGGTCGATAGTAGAGTACCCTTTTTAAACCCAGCCTGATGCTCCCCCGTGATATTATTACATTCAATCCATTCCTGCAATCTGTTGTTAACAACAGTGCTATACACTTTACAGCTAACATCAACCAAAGAGATACCTCTGTAATTATTAGGGTTATCTACGTCGCCTTTCTTGAATAAGGGCAAAGTTACAGACTCTGTCCAGCCTTCTGGGAAGATGCCCTCATCAAAAATTCTGTTGAAAAGAACTAGTAAAAAGTCAACAACTTGAGGTCCAGCATACTTCAACAATTCACCAATAATAGAATCAGGTCCTGCTGATTTGTTAGTCTTAATTTTCCGCACGGCAAATAGAATTTCTTCTTTAGAAATGGGACGATTGAAATGCTCGTCTTCTCCCTCATCAGTAACACAAGAGAAAGCTCATCATCACTTAAATCATCTTTACCTAACAAACGTTTAAAGTGCTCATACCATGTATCCAGGGATATACTATTCTTAGTGTATTTTCTTTTAAATGAAGCACTTTTTAATGTTTTCCAAAACTCCTGCTGTGACGAAAGAGATCTGATCATGTTATCTAACAGGTTTTTTTATTGAAATTTTTCTTCTTCTGCTTCTGAAGTTTTTATATTCTCTTCTTGCAATAACATCTCACTTCTGTCACCATCGTCCAAAGTACGAAGCCATATTCTCAACAATTGTAGCGTTTTTCTTTTCATTACCAAACAATCACTGTCAAACCAATCATCTTTTTTAGCACCGTTTCTTATTAGCACACGTTTTATCATACATTCAGCACTGTTTTTAATACAATCATTAAACAATTCTAAAGCTTTATCTACATCAACATTGATCAGTTCTAAAGCCTCATTTAATTTTGAGCACATTTCTGCTTACACAAATTGTCTCTGTAAGTCGACGCATAATCTTCATTCCATACAAACTTATCGAATACTGTTGCCTCAACATTCTCCATTGATCTATCACTATTTCTTGTTGTAATGTCAATGTGAAATTCAATAGGTAAATGATCAGATTCTATACGTTCCGAAACAAACAAATAACATGAATCACAAAAAGTGGAGAAAAAATCTTTAGATACGAGAACATAATCATTAACGCTGCTACCGCTGTCTGAAACGTATGTATAGCAACCATGGCGGTCGCCCTGACATACACCATTCAAGATGTACAAATCAAAAGCAACGCAAAGATTTAACAATACTTACCGTAGTTATTCAACACATTGTCATAAGAACATCGATCTGTGCAAGGTGGCTGGCTTTTTGTTTGCAAACAGGAATCGAAAACATCAGCAGACAAGTCAGGAGAAAAATTTGCTGTCCTGCTGTTCAGATCGCCACACAATACTATATCAATGTCACCAAGTGAGCACAAGCAGTCAACCAAACATTCTTCCAACATGGAAATACCATTATCAACATTAAAAGAATTATAGAAAGGAGAACCTTCAGGCTGAATATACGTACAGACCAAAGCAATATTTTTCAGTGTACCGAAAAACGATTTTTCAATTTAAAAAGACGCACACGTTTGAGCTATCAACTTCTACATATGATATGAAGGGAACCAATTCTTGTTTTATCAAACAAACGAGTCCTCCAGATCGTCTCCCCTGATGACAGAGTTTTACAGCAGGTTTAATAAAGGCTTTATACCAACAAACATGTCCATGCTAAATGTTTCAACGAACGTTTCTCCAAAGCATATAAAATCAAAACCACAGGCATAAGAAATAAATGCATTGTCAAAAACCTTTGAAAGTAAACCATTCACATTCCAACAAAGAAGCTTGAATACTTTATTATGGCATACAGGCGCATCCAGATCCCGGTTGTCAATATAAATGTGATCACTATCAAGTACACCGTTTTCCATACATGCATTAATTTCGCTATCAACATCATCATATTTGGAAAAATCATCATTCAAACGGCTGGAAAAATCATCATTCAAACGGCTATCATTGAAACTGTCATACGAATTCAAGCGTGTACCAGTGCCATCGCTCACACCGTCCACAACACTGTCGTCAAAAACACGTGCAAAGCGGCTACTGCCACGCGTGACAGGATCCGGAGCAGCCAGACTTTCCACCGGTGTCAAGTTATCTTTTCTCCCTCTTGAATTAACACCTTTATCATCGCAAGAGGACCGGCCAAAACCCTATTTCAACTCTTTTAGCTGACCAGAAGCAAGTCCGAACCTCTTGCCATCAACAAGGAGATGGTCAAAGACCATCGCAGCTCTCTTACCACTGTTCCTTGCGTCTTTCAGATGTGGAGTGAGCTTACGTCTTATTTTTCACGGACCCTGCTTGTAAAGTCTTCGCCGACAAAGACATTGGTTCCTTTCAACTTGGTCTTAGCTTTCAAAATGTGCACTTTGTCCTTATATGAGGAACATCTGGCAATGATGGGGGAGTCACGCTTTGCATTCAAACGATGCGCTCTATCAAACTCAAACTCTACCCCATTCACGCCCAGTTTCTTAGCAGTCAAGTCCTTCAACATTCGTTTCGCAGTCATCACTGTTCTCATTCTCACTTCTGCTCAATCCATAAAACAATAAATTATTACGTTTCGAGCGCCCTTCGAGGTCATCTGTCTTCTTTTCTAGAAACTCAAGTCTGTCACCAAGTTCAGAGTTCACTCTCCGCAAATCATTGTTCTGAGAAACGTAATTCTGCCACTTCCTCCCTGAGACCCTTCACTTCATTCTGCAACGCAGCATATTGTTCACCAAGGGTCTTCACATCCATTTTTAACGTCATCCAACTTACTGTCCATGGCCTTGCTGGTCCTGTCCATCTCCAGAAGCTTGGTCATGATGTCCGCCATGGTGGGTTCGGCGCTCGTTGGTCTGGATACCGGAGAGTCAGCAGAGGGGGCAGCACTCTGTCCGCACTGGCACCACGTGTAGCGTATCCGAGCCGGGTCTGCTTCGCGTTGTCTGCCTTCACCGCTGGTGTAGGTCCGGGGTTCTGCTCCACGTCTCCACACTGCAGTAACAGTCCGCCCCAAAACAACAAGACGAGGAGCAAACCTGCCCATACACCGTCACTCGGTCGACGCAGCGTCAAAATGGAGATCTTCATCTTTGCTTTTTGCACAGCTCTCTTCAACATAAACTGAAGAAATACTCCAAAGAATCTTGATCTAAAAGACAGTGCATCCAACGGCATGGTTCAATTACTGCTTGCATGCACAATCACAATCTCCAACACGTTCGGAAACCGTCACTACGGGGATAAACGTTGAGAGACTGACAGAAAAAGCATCGACCAGACAAACAAACAAACAAACACGCGCACACCACACTGTAAAAAAAAAAAAAAAAAAAAAAAAAAAAGCACGCCATACTGTAGCATCAGTTTGACGTCATATCCTGTTGACGTCACAGGGCGTGCCGGGGCAGTCACGGACGAGCACTCTCTCTGCGGCGGCTGCTTTCGTTTCGTGCCGTCTTTTTCCGCCGCAGAGCAGGCTGTCCTGCCCCTTCTTTCCGCTGACGTTACGTGGAGGAAGAGTGAGGATGGTGGCAGGAAGAAGACGGGGGGGCGGGCGGGGGGGGAGGGGGGGGGGAGGGGGGGAGGAAGAGACCACCCTTCTCCCCTCACATTTCCTTACACACATACTTGCATGCGCACTCGTACACACACACACACACACACACACACACACACACACACACACACACACACACACACACACACACACACACACACACACACACACACACACACACACACACACACACCCACCGAAGTTGGTGTCTGTAAACTAACTTGTCAACAACACCTTCCTGCTTTTGATCTTATCTCCTTAACATCTTCTCCCTTCTTTCTCTCCCCCTTTGCGCAGACTTCATTACTTTTTTACCTCCCCTTCATTTCGTTGGTCTTCGTTTTTTACATTCCATCACTTGCATGACACGTTTTTTTTTTTTTTTTTTTTTTTTTTTTTATGTATAAGAAGAAATGTTTTCAAGTGCATTAGCTGCTGACAAAAAAATGATTAGAGAAAGTGAACAAAATGTAAACAAAGAAATCAAGCCCGAAATAGCGCAAGGAGAACCCGGCATTTCTCGAAAGCAAATCAACAAGAAACCCACCAGATCTCTGAACATCGAAAGAGACATTTGATAACGGTAATGGATGCTTATGTAGCATGCGACCCACGAACATGCTCAGGCGCTATATGAACACAAAGACACATGGACAATATATGCGGCCTGTTCTACCTAATACATTGCATCAGTGTAACATATATGAACACCAAATTTGCGCCTAGCAAATCACAGTATGAAAAAAAAACCCCAAACCAAACCAAAACAACCGCTGCTTTCACAGTTATATATATATATATATATATATATATATATATATATATATATATATATATATATATATATATATATATATATGTATGTATGTATGTATGCGCGCAACTTACATAATCGATCATATTACACCTGTGGGTAAAGTACATACTGTTTAGGAGGAAGTGCCACAAAACCTATTTTTGTAATTAAGCTATACGTTGAAGGGGAAACTACTATGTCTAGAAAACAAGCAATTAAAGAAGCAAACCAAATTATCTTAATACCGAAGCAGAAGCAGACATTTTACATTAAACACGCGCAAGAAAGTGTATAAACAACACACACTCGTGTGCTCACACACCCACATACATTCACGCAAAGACGCAAATGTGTGCACACATATAAGCACAAACACATAATTATGCGCGCGGTAGTATGAGTGTGTGTGTGTGTGTGTGTGTGTGTGTGTGTGTGTGTGTGTGTGTGTGTGAGAGAGAGAGAGAGAGAGAGAGAGAGAGGGTGGTGGTGGTGGGAATGCGTACACACGCGCGGGTGAGTGGGTGTATGAATGAGACAGAAAAGGTGGTGGACTTCTCTCTTTTCTTTTCTGCACGTTATTCTAATCAAGGGAAAAAACTGACATTTCAGAGGGAGAGAGAGAGAGAGAGAGAGAGAGAGAGAGAGAGAGAGAGAGAGTGATAGAGGCAGACAGACGGACAGACAGTGTGAGGCAGACAGACAGACAGAGTGAGAGAGAGAGGCAGAGAGAGACAGACAGATAGACAGACAGACAGTATGAAGCAGGCACAGAGAGAGAGAGAGAGAGAGAGAGAGAGAGAGAGAGAGAGGCGGGGCGGGGGGGGGGGGGGGGGGGGGGGGGAGGGGGGGGATTCGTATGAATCGATTTAAACCTCCAAAATCTCATTCACAAAAGCGCGGGATTTCCTGGGCAACAACGCTGTTCACCGGTTTGGTCTGTCGTGAAACGGGTGAACCGATTTCTGCACACAGGTCGGGTGTGATCCCAGAGAGGAAATGATGCGTTTCCTCTGCTTGATTTCCTGGCTTGTACAATGCTTTTTCTTTCTTTCTTTCTTTCTTTCTTTTTCTGTTTTTTTTTTTTTTTTCTTTTTTTTTTTGTTCATTCCTTTCTTTAATTTGCTC
>JADBJO010005408.1:101267-104544 GCA_016801955.1 Conus betulinus
GTTGTGTGTGTGTGTGTGTGTGTGTGTGTGTGTGGTGTGGATACGTGTTTTTGGGTCGTGAGTCACTGTAACCGAGTTAACCGATCAAACGGCAGACCGCATTCTACCACGCTCCAGTTGGGGTTTCTGAGAGGGCTGAATGCTCACAGACAGTGAGCACTGTCACAGACTCACGACAGCATTGTTCCAGGTGTCACTGAATGCTCACAGACAGTGTGTACTGTCACAGACTCACGGCAGCATTGTTCTCCAGTTGTCACTCTGCTTGCCTGCTCATCGTTGCAAAGGAAGCCGACTGCAGGCGGAAATGTAAACAACTTGGAAAAGTTATTGATAAAGCACCGCAAAAAAAAAAAAAAAAAAAAACCCGTAGACAAACGAATCACACAACACAAAACACAAAAAACAAAAGTTTATGTCATTGTTTTACTGTTATGTAGATCATTTTTTTATCGTCACTTTCTTTTCAACGATTAGTGGTCAATATCAAAAGTGACTATTGGAAGTTCCCATAGCGAGTTGGAAGATGTTTGTGGGTTTATTTCTGATTCCTGGAATAAACTGAACGTCAAAGTCCTAACTGTCATAAGAGAGGAGACTGAGTTGGCCCTTTTAGGGCAGTTTATGTCAGACTAGCTTTGTTTGCAACATTGCTGTCGCATGTTGAAATTCGTAAGACATACTTGGCAACTGCAAGCAATCGATAAGTCTTCTAGCGGTAATATTCTTAGGTCACAGTACGTCCGCAGGGAAGAGGTATGCACGATATCCCCCATAGTCAGCGTGAACGCCGTGCAGTCTTACGCTAAGCTTACATGTCCTTGAGTAGAAATTTGGAAAGCACTGACCTTACGATGGTGGGTCTGGAATATATCAGTGATAGTGACAGGTAGTTTAATACATTAGCATCTGGGCTCCACAAAAGGAAATGAAAACTTCTTCTAGCTTCTGTCAGTGGAAGTTCAATGTGACAGTTACGCAATAATGTTGAAAAAAAAATGTCTACTCGAACTGTTTCCACTGGTCTGTTGTGTAGAATTTCATTTTTTATTCCAAAAGTAAGTAATACTGCCGGATCTGATCCATTATCAAAAGGTACAAGAACTGCCCCCCCCCCCCCCCCACCCCCCCCCCCCCCCCCCCCAGCCAGCCAGCTCTCCATCTTGTAATTGCTTACATTAGAGAGAGAGAGAGACAGACAGACAGACAGACACACAGACACACAGACAGATAGACAGACAGAGAGGGAGAGACAGAGAAAACAGAGACACAAAGAGAGAACTCCGAACTCAGAGCGATGGAGAGAGAGAGGAGAGAGAGAGAGAGGAGAGGAGAGAGGGGGGAGAGAGGAGAGAGGGGGGGGGGGGAGGGAATGAGAGAGGGAGAGAGAGAGAGAGTAGGAATAAAAGCCGACTGTGACCAATACAAGCCGAAAGGATAGCAGCTCCTAGGCTTTCATTTCCGCCACATCTCACTCCGCCATGCAGCCATGAATGATGTACACTCTCTCAGGCTTTCCACCGCCTGCCTCGTCAGCGAAAGGCAAAGGTGTCGAAGGGGGAGGTGGAGGATGGGGGGGGGGGGGGGGGGGGGGGGGGGGGGGAGAGATGGGCTGATGGGAAAGGGAGATGGAGGTGGCGGGGGGGGGGGGAGGTAGAGAAAGAAGGAAGAGAGGGAAATCTTTGAGAAAACTCTTGAGACTGAAAAAAAAAATGACAGCACAGAATAAAAAAGGAAATTTGATTTAGTTTTCCTTTCTTCTTGGTTTTGCATTCTCTCTCTCTCTCTCTCTCTCTCTCTCCTCTCTCTCTCTTCTCTCTCTCTCCTCTCTCTCCCCCCCCCCCCCCCCCCCCCTTTCTCTTTCCTTCTGTCTCGCTCATTCACCAGTCACTGTCTCTCTGCATCACACCATAAACACATACATACGCACGCACGCACGAAACACATGCAAGCACAAACACACACAAAAACACACTCACACACGCGCGCGCCCGTGCTCTCTGTTTCTCCCTCTCTCTCTCTCTGTCTCGCACACACACACACACACACACCACACACACACATACACACACACGCGCGCGCGCGCGCGCGCGAACACACACACATTCAAACTCACATACGCACACACGCACGCACGCACCCTACGCGCGCGCGCACATACGCACACACACACGCACACACACCCAACACACACACAACAAACACACACACACACACACACACACACACATACACACTCGCGCGAAAAGCGCGTGCGCCTCGCTCCCCCCCCCCCACCCCCCACATCCCCCCTCCTCCCGGCACGCCGCCCCCTCGCCCTTTTCCCCCTCCCCCCGCACCCCCCCCCCCCCCCCCCACACACACACACACACATAACGCCCTTACACACGTGGATGTGCCCTCTCTTGCCCACGTGTGGGGTCAGTTAGAGAGAGAATATGAGAAGGACGTTTTTTTTCTCTTTTGACCATGCAAATAAGGTGGGTGCGTGTGTGCGTGCGTGCGTTGCGTGCGGGTGTCTGTGAGCGTGGGTGTGCGGTTATGCGTGAGCATGTGTACGCGCGCTCTCCTGCGCGCGCTCCTGAGCGCGCGCGGCGCGTGCGCGTGTGTGTGTGTGTGAGTGGGTGGGTGAGTGGATTGGTGTGTGTGTCTGTGTTGTTGGTTATGGTAAAGCGCTTAGAGCCAAATTTTTAGAGAATAGGCGCTATATAAATTAACATTATTATATTATGATGAAACGCTGACTCCTTCAACAGCAAGAAGAGCTTGAACCAGCCACAAACTGTCATCTGGAAGTTTGTTCCTGTCTTGTCGCTCCCCTCGCCTCTCACATCCCTCGCCGCAACCATGAAGCCTTGCGAATCATCGCCCCTCTGTGCAAATGACCTGAGGTGTGCATGTGGAACAGCCACATGCATAATGACGTCCGTGATTATCTTGTAGGCCTGTTCTATACAGCCCATGGCTGTGCGCACGGCATGTCTGCAGTCGCAGCTGTTTCAATTTCTCTGTCTCTGTCTCTCTCCCCTCCTCTCTCTGTCTTTGTCTGTCTGTTTGTCTGTCTGTCTCGCTCTCTCTCGGTCTGTCTGTCTGTCCTCTCTCCTCCCTCTCCCTCTGTCTCTGTCTGTCTGTCTGTCTTACCCTCTCCTCTCTCTCTCTCTCGTCCTCATCTCTACTCTCCTCGTAATCTATATATATATATCTATATATATATATATATATATATATATGTTGCATGTACTGAGTTCCCTTGCATTTAACAGTGACTCAGTTTGTT
>JADBJO010005408.1:107206-109706 GCA_016801955.1 Conus betulinus
AATAAAAGCTTTCGCGTGGCTGGCATGTTTTGTTGATGACTGTGTATTAGTGATGACATTACGCCAGGGGGAAAGCATGTCACAATGTCCTTTATATCTTAACCCTGGGTCACTTCAGTTATACATTAGAAGGTTTGAGGTACCTATAATACATTGCAAACTTCAAAATATTTTCCATGAAATACCGACCGTGGCTGTCATCCGTCCACTTATCTTTGCCTTTCTTCTCTTTTTGTCTTTCATCTTTATGACCGTTATTTGCAGCGGTAAGAACAACAGCTCTGGCAGTAACAGGGATACCAGTCGAATCAGCATTTTGTGCGTTGTTGATGTTGCTTTTCCTTCCTTCCTTCCTTCGTTCCTTCCTCCTTTTCTTCTTCCTCCTTCTCCTCCTCCTCCCCTCTCCTCCTCCTCCTCGTCTTCTTCTTCTTCTTCTTGTCCCTCATTTTCTTTTGCACATCCTTGTGGACTCTTTCACCATCGTCATTGTTATTATTGTCAGCAGCAGCAGCATCAATGTCACTGAAATCACCTTTTTGTAGCTTTTACTGTTGTTCCTGTTCCTCTTCTCCTTAACTTCCTCTTCTACAACTCTACTGTTGTTCCTGTTCCTCTTCTCCTTAACTTCCTCTTCTACAACTCTACTGTTGTTCCTGTTCCTCTTCTCCTTAACTTCCTCTTCTACAATTCTACTGTTGTTCCTGTTCCTCTTCTCCTTAACTTCCTGTTCTACAACTTTACTGTTGTTCCTGTTCCTCTTCTCCTTCACTTCCTGTTCTACAACTTTACTGTTGTTCCTGTTCCTCTTCTCCTTAACTTCCTGTTCTACAACTTTACTGTTGTTCCTGTTCCTCTTCTCCTTCACTTCCTGTTCTACAACTTTACTGTTGTTCCTGTTCCTCTTCTCCTTCACTTCCTCTTCTACAACTCTACTGTTGTTCCTGTTCCTCTTCTCCTTAACTTCCTCTTCTACAACTCTACTGTTGTTCCTGTTCCTCTTCTCCTTAACTTCCTCTTCTACAACTTCACTGTTGTTCCTGTTCCTCTTCTCCTTCACTTCCTCTTCTACAACTCTACTGTTGTTCCTGTTCCTCTTCTCCTTAACTTCCTCTTCTACAACTTTCTTGCCATCACCTTTTCCTCGTCTGTTTGTTTTCCCCCTCGTCTTCATCCTTTCCTCTGTCACGCAGGAAATGTTCGATATTTATGGATAGTACCGGATCACGTCAACATGTCGGCAATGCTGTCTGATAAGCCAACACACACTCACGCCAAGCTCAGAATCTTGCAGAGTTCTCCCCTAAAGCAGTGATGCATCTGAGTCGGGACACAAACCCTGTCCAGTCTGTGGGCTGTTGGGGGACGTCGGCCTTCTCATGAAAAAAACGAACCTACGTGGGGAGGCAACCCATCTCTCCGGCCCATCTTTTATTGGGATTTTGACCATTCCGCGTGATGAATTTGGGCATGGAGGAGGGATGGAACCGAGTCCGCTGAGGGATCTGGCTCCATCCAACCGAAAACGGCAGCGGACATCAAAGTAGCCAATCAGCTGCTATGTGAGTCAGTACATCAAAGTGGCCAGTCAGCTGCACTGCGAGTCAGGACATCAAAGTAGCCAATCAGCTGCAATGTGAGTCAGGACATCGGCCATGGAGAAGAGCCTGTGGGACTGTCTGTCACGGAATTCTGCCCTAATTCGTGGCATGACGGGAGAGGACTGGAGTGGTGCGGGGGCAGCGGGGGGGGGGGAGGCGGGAGATACAGGCTTGGGGTATGATACACTCAGTATGTCTCTGGTGTTATTTCTGGGATCGCCATTGTGTAGAACGTGGGTCTGTGTTGAGCAAGCGAGGAACAGGATAGTACGGCCACCCAGACACTCTATCATGCTGGGGCGGGGAAGGGAAGGGGGGGGGGGGGCCGGTGGGTAATTTCCTTTGGCTAGCAACATTCTTCTGCCTGGAATTTGATAATGGTTAGATTTGGTCTTACGCGTGACCATGATAGTTGGTGTTCTTTTTATACTTTGCAGAGAGAATGTGTGTCGTATCTGAGATGAATTAAAGTGTGTTAGCTTCTGCAAACTCTCTCTCTCTTCTTGACAGCCCTGATAT
Source organism: Conus betulinus (assembly GCA_016801955.1). Taxonomy (NCBI): domain Eukaryota; kingdom Metazoa; phylum Mollusca; class Gastropoda; order Neogastropoda; family Conidae; genus Conus; species Conus betulinus. Next base: position 109,324 of record JADBJO010005408.1, read on the forward strand.
GGCCTCTCGCTGTTGGCTTAGCTTTATATGCAGGATGGTTTGATCTCTCTCTCTATCACACACACACACACACACACACACACACACACACACACACACACACACACCACGCACACACACACACACGCCCGCGCACACGCACGCTCGCACACACACACACACACACACACACACACACACACACACACACACACACACACACACACACACACACACACACACGTACACACACACACACACACATGTGAAGATACATCATACGTCTCTGTCAAGCGAAATGGAATAACAAACTGTGTTAAGCAGACTACATACTGATCCCATCTGCTTTAATCATTCCTACATTCCTACCGAGGAGGCTCCATGGTGCGTGTCATGTGATAATC
>JADBJO010005408.1:114706-122206 GCA_016801955.1 Conus betulinus
TTTAAGTTTCGGCTGATTTCCCACGGGAACAAACAAGTCATGTACCGTCACACTGGCGGGCAGACATGAAGACAGGTTGACATTGATACGGGCTGTCACTGTCCGTCCAACGGGATGGGCGATGTCTTTTTAGCGAGAAAAAATAGAACGCTGGTTGTACCCTTTGTAATGACTAGCATATTGTTTCTTTAGTGCGTAGGAACAAATTACTACGTTCAAAACAGCGTGTGTTTTTTTAAACAGCGAAGACAGGCCGTGCAGCGAGTTGAGGCCTTGGGCATTTGCGCACACTCGCAAAGCTCCCGAAAACAATGCCAAAGGGGAAACAGACACATACATGCTAAAATAGCAGACTGAGGAAGCACAAAAGACCTATCATTGCTCACTCAGACAGAACCCATCCCCATGCCGTCCTGTGTGACGATTCAAGCCATTCCATGTGATAGAGAAGCGAGATATAAACGTTGGTCCCCTTCTGTACATTCATGGCGGCGGGCATAAAGTGTCCAATCAGCTGCCATATGCGTCACGAACTCCGCCATGGAGTGGGACCAGTCACACAGTCTGGATCAGTCTGGATCACCATCCTACGGGCACTGTTTTGAGCACAGAAACAAGACTGCCAGGTCAAAATCACTTTCTGCTTTTCTCTGTTCGTGCTCAAGACATGCACATCTCTCTCTCTCTCTCTCTCTCTCTCTCTCTCTCTCTCTCTCTCTCTCTCTCTCCTTCTCTCCTCTCTCTGTCTCCTGTGTGTGTGTGTGTGTGTGTGTGTGTGTGTGTGTGTGTGTGTGTGTTGTTCCTCAGTTTAACGTCTTCTCACTAAAAGTGATATCAGACGATGTGTTAATGGTGTGTGTGGTATGCGGATGTGTGCTTATGAAAAGAATGGTGGAGGGATAGGTGGGAAAGCGAGTACAACTTTGAATACTACTACTTGTTAAAAAAAAGCCCTAGATAAAACCAATTAAAGAAAACTGCCAACTGGACTCTGTAAGAAACTTTGACTAACTAATCCGAGAAGCGAATAATCATTCAGCATTTTAAAGAGTGATGACGTCGATCTATCGGAAGTATTACCACCAGCCATGATAATCAAGTGTGTGTGTGTGTGTGTGTGTGTGTGTGTGTGTGTGTGTGTGTGTGTGTGTGTGTGTGTGAGTCAGTGAGTCAGTAAGAGAGAGAGAGAGAGAGGGGGGGGGGGCACACTGTGTGTGTGATTGTATGTGCGTGCGTACTCTCTCTCTCTCTCTCTCTCTCTCTCCTCTCTCTCTCTCTCTCTCTCTCTCTCTCTCTCTCTCTCTCTCTCTCTCTGTGAACTCGGAGAAAAAAAAAAAGCCATTATGGGTGGTAAAACATAAGACAGAGCAGTTTCCCAAATGAATATCCAAGCAGTCTGCTACTTTATGGCAACACGTCGTCCCAGTCTGACCAGCCGACAGATTCAACGAATGGCTGGTGTCTGAGTTCCTCATGATAAAAGTCATAGAAGAGACCCACGGGAATCGCTCATCATGCTAATCAGTGAGCGTAGTGATGGAGGGACTGAAACCTGAGAAGGACAGCCCACTCGTGATCATATAACAGTCCCGGTGCTTCGGTTAGACAGATACTAACAGATTCTGCTGGACACTAATGGCAGTTGACAGACAGCGAGGAAATGGCAGAGTGCAGTCTAGTTGTATCACTTTATGTGATATGGAGATATCGCACGGCGTATACAAGAGAGAAATATAAAGCTTTCGCGTGGCTGGCATTTTTTGTTGATGACTGTGTATTAGTGATGACATTACGCCAGGGGGAAAGCATGTCACAATGTCCTTTATATCTTAACCCTGGGTCACTTCAGTTATACATTAGAAGGTTTGAGGTACCTATAATACATTGCAAACTTCAAAATATTTTCCATGAAATACCGACCGTGGCTGTCATCCGTCCACTTATCTTTGCCTTTCTTCTTCTCTTTTTGTCTTTCATCTTTATGACCGTTATTTTGCAGCGGTAAGAGAACACTCTCTGGCAGTAACAGGGATACCAGTCGAATCAGCATTTTGTGCGTTGTTGATGTTGCTTTTCCTTCCTTCCTTCCTTCGTTTCCTTCCTCCTTTTCTTCTTCCTCCTTCTCTCCTCCTCCTCTCTCCTCTCTCCTCCTCGTCTTCCTTCTTCTTCTTCTTCTTCTTCTTGTCCCTCATTTTCTTTGCACATCCTTGTGGACTCTTTCACCATCGTCATTGTTATTATTGTCAGCAGCAGCAGCATCAATGTCACTGAAATCACCTTTTTGTAGCTTTTTACTGTTGTTCCTGTTCCTCTTCTTCTCCTTAACTTCCTCTTCTACAACTCTACTGTTGTTCCTGTTCCTCTTCTCCTTAACTTCCTCTTCTACAACTCTACTGTTGTTCCTGTTCCTCTTCTCCTTAACTTCCTCTTCTACAATTCTACTGTTGTTCCTGTTCCTCTTCTCCTTAACTTCCTCTTCTACAACTTTACTGTTGTTCCTGTTCCTCTTCTCCTCCCTAACTTCCTGTTCTACAACTTTACTGTTGTTCCTGTTCCTCTTCTCCTTCACTTCCTGTTCTACAACTTTACTGTTGTTCCTGTTCCTCTTCTCCTTCACTTCCTGTTCTACAACTTTACTGTTGTTCCTGTTCCTCTTCTCCTTCACTTCCTCTTCTACAACTTCTACTGTTGTTCCTGTTCCTCTTCTCCTTCACTTCCTCTTCTACAACTCTACTGTTGTTCCTGTTCCTCTTCTCCTTCACTTCCTCTTCTACAACTTTACTGTTGTTCCTGTTCTCTTCTCCTTCACTTCCTCTTCTACAAACTTAACTTCCTCTTCTACAACTTCACTGTTGTTCCTGTTCCTCTTCTCCTTCACTTCCTCTTCTACAACTCTACTGTTGTTCCTGTTCCTCTTCTCCTTAACTTCCTCTTCTACAACTTTCTTGCCATCACCTTTTTCCTCGTCTGTTTGTTTTCCCCCTCGTCTTCATCCTTTCCTCTGTCACGCAGGAAATGTTCGATATTTATGGATAGTACCGGATCACGTCAAACATGTCGGCAATGCTGTCTGATAAGCCAAACACTCACGCCAAGCTCAGAATCTTGCAGAGTTCTCCCCTAAAGCAGTGATGCATCTGAGTCGGGACACAAACCCTGTCCAGTCTGTGGGCTGTTGGGGGACGTCGGCCTTCTCATGAAAAAAAACGAACCTACGTGGGGAGGCAACCCATCTCTCCGGCCCATCTTTTATTGGGATTTTGACCATTCCGCGTGATGAATTTGGGCATGGAGGAGGGATGGAACCTGAGTCCGCTGAGGGATCTGGCTCCATCCAACCGAAAACGGCAGCGGACATCAAAGTAGCCAATCAGCTGCTATGTGAGTCAGTACATCAAAGTGGCCAGTCAGCTGCACTGCGAGTCAGGACATCAAAGTAGCCAATCAGCGCAATGTGAGTCAGGACATCGGCCATGGAGAAGAGCCTGTGGGACTGTCTGTCACGGAATTCTGCCCTAATTCGTGGCATGACGGGAGAGGACTGGAGTGGTGCGGGGCAGCGGGCCTGGGGGTGGGGGAGGCGGGAGATACAGGCTTGGGGTATGATACACTCAGTATGTCTCTGGTGTTATTTCTGGGATCGCCATTGTGTAGAACGTGGGTCTGTGTTGAGCAAGCGAGGAACAGGATAGTACGGCCACCCAGACACTCTATCATGCTGGGGCGGGGAAGGGGGGGGGGGGGGGGGGGGGGGGGGGGGGGGGGTAATTTCCTTTGGCTAGCAACATTCTTCTGCCTGGAATTTGATAATGGTTAGATTTGGTCTTACGCGTGACCATGATAGTTGGTGTTCTTTTTATACTTTGCAGAGAGAATGTGTGTCGTATCTGAGATGAATTAAAGTGTGTTAGCTTCTGCAAACTCTCTCTCTCTTCTTGACAGCCCTGATATGGCCTCTCGCTGTTGGCTTAGCTTTATATGCAGGATGGTTTGATCTCTCTCTCTATCACACACACACACCACACACACACACACACACCACACACACACACACACACACACACACACACGCCGCGCACACGCACGCTCGCACGCACACACACACACACACACACACACACACACACACACACACACACACACACACACCACACACACACACACACACAACACACACACACACACACATGTGAAGATACATCATACGTTCTCTCTGTCAAGCGAAATGGAATAACAAACTGTGTTAAGCAGACTACATACTGATCCCATCTGCTTTAATCATTCCTACATTCCTACCGAGGAGGCTCCATGGTGCGTTGCCATGTGATAATCTCTCAGCATTAAACATCTTTTTTTTTTTTTTTTTTTTATTGAATATTAGGATGTGTATAACGGTAGACGCAACAGTTGTTTCTTGTTGTTGTTGCATGGATTCTATCAACTTTGTTCTGAGAGGTTTCCACCCGATGCGCTTTGAAGAGAGAGAGAGAGAGAGAGAGAGAGAGAGAGAGAAGAGAGAGAGAGAGAGAGAGAGAGAGAGAGAGAGAGATAAACGGTGTTTCTTTGATAGGATTTGATCTGGCTGGTGACAGATTGTTAAAAAAAAATCAAACTTCGGACTTGACTATATTTGACATTTCAGTCCTGGCATTCTAATTTTGTACATAGTTCTGTCCAACTATTCTGCAGCTCTAATGTGGTCTTCGTAGTCGGCTGGGCTATAAACACCGCGTGTTAACTTGACTTAAACCGCCCCTACACCTCCTCCATTCTCTGTCTGGTCATGTTATCTTTTCACTTAATTCTAAACGTTACCTGTTCCATTCGGTTGTTGCGTAAAACACATATCTCCCCCCAAATGTATAACTCTCACTCTTACTATCTACATTCCTCCTTCTCCTGTCTGGTCTCTGCTGCACTTCTTTGTCATTGATGTTATCGCGTTTTCTTTGAACGGTGTTTCCACTCGTTGCTACAACAATACTACACCCCAAGTAAGTACATTAGCCTGAAGGCTGGCACCCTCCCCGACCTATTTTTCGTAGACATAACGATCAGATGTTACAGCATCACCGTTTAGAGAGATACGAAATCTGGCAGACTGCATAAATTCACTTCTGATCCGAATTGTGTGGATGTGAACAGGCGTGGGAGGAGACAGCCTTGTTGACCAGCAGACCTATCTGACCGTGCTGTCCACTACAGCCAAGACAGACAAGAAAGCAGTACTTTTTGCAGCTCTCTGACAACAATGGCATACCACCCCTCTCCGGTCAGACAGAGCCATCATCCGCTTATGGCGACTCTGACCATTCCGTGTGATGAATAAGCCAGGAGGGAAAAGTCGTTTTCCCCTTTAACTGTTCATAGCGGCAGCCATCACAGTGGCCAATCAGCTGCAATTGTGCGTCACGAACTCCGCCTCAAAGAGCAACCGAGCAAACCGTCTGCCACGGAATTCAGCCATAACTCATAGACTCGGGGAGATGTTGACGTCGTTCGTCCTATCGGTTTGGCTCTGGTTTTATGTTCAGGAGCCATTGCGTGGCTGTGTACTTAACAAAGAAGCGAGGATGTCGGGTCATGGTCCCGTTCTCTCTCCGTTTTTTTGTTTATTTTTTTTTTTTCCTGTGTTTGGATATATTGGGTACCCCCTAAAACAACCTCATTCACGCAAAGCTCAGAACTCTATCGAGCTCTTACCAACGCAAAAATGTCTCTGAGTCTAGACACACGCCCAATCAGCCCCCTTGTTCTTCAGACATGGAGGAAAACCAGTTGGACTGTCTGTCACGGCATTCTGTCATAATGTCTGGCATAGAGACAGGAGGGGCAGTGCGGTGGGGAGAGGGGGAGGAGGGGGGGTTCTAGACTTACTTGGTGTATGACAAGCTCAAGATGTCACTGGCGCTATTTTTTGGGGGTCATCATTGAGAATAACATGAGTCTGTGGTTTAAGAATGAAAACGGCTAAAACAGCCTTTTGCTGGCTTTCTTCAATGTTTGTCTTTCCTTAACTCATTTTTTCTGTCTGCGATTTTACAATGGTGAGGTTTGATTTTAAAACCATAGTTACACGTTTCTGGTATGTACAGACGTGGTTTTGATGGCATAAGAACATAGAGAATGCATATCATATAAGAAAGGAGTAACAGTATGTTAGCTTTAGCTGGATGGAATCTCTCCCTCTCCCTCTCTCTCATCTCCTCTCCCCCCTCTCCTCCTCCTCTCTCTCTCTCTCCTCCTCTCCCCCCCCCCCTCTCCCCCCACACACCCACACACACACACAACACAACACACACAACACACACACACACCCACACACACACAACACACCACACACACACAACCACACACCACACACACACACGCGCGCGCGCGCGCACACACATAAACACGAACACAAACACAAACAGACACAAAGACACAAAGACAGACAGACAGACAACACACACACACTCTCTCTCTCTCTCTCACACACACACACACACACACACACACCACACACACACACACAACACACCACACACACACACCACACACCACACACATTCATGTGGGCTGCATATGTGTGTCACGTACTGTCTGTCTCGAGGAGTGCCTCCGTGGGTGGAAAGGGCAATTAGATGAGCAAAGGGAGAGAATGAGAAGAGAAGCCAGGAAGAAATCTGACTGTGCGCCGCTCACCTCAACAGAGAGCGCGTGGCAACACACAGTTTGACAGCACTAATGCCACGTGGGATGCAAAGAAATATAACCCTTTCAAACAAACCCCTCACAGTCACGAAAACATGAGAATGACCTAAAAGGATCACCCTACAAGGAGTCACCGTCTGGGGGTCTCAAAAGACTGAATACCCTGAAGAATGTTACAGTTTTGGCACAATGCACAGTTTAACATACCAAAGTTGTTTTAAATAAGCCCGGCAAAGAATGATTTAAACTTATATTAACTTTGCATCGAGCTCTGATTTCTGGAAAACAAAAAAAGATTCTCTTGCTTCTTTCGGTTTGTTTGTTTTATTTTAAGCATTGGTTTTGCTTCATCGGTCTCTTTTTGTATAGGAAGATAGCATAACTGCCAACTTTCGTTCCCCCCTTTTTTTTTCAAGGGTGCATGTTTGTCTAGAATCTGAAGAAGACTGTCGTGCAAAGTCAGGAGAACAATGTAAGATCGTTTGTATTATGTAACAAATAAAAAGAAGCAATGGTGAGATCCATGAAAATCTGTCATATCAAAGTGCATATGAGGTCTGTTCATTATGCATGTTTGTAACTTTTTTTTTTTTTATTATTTCTATATTTTAGATTACCATGTGCGTTAAATGACATGATCATGACTCATTGCCACCTCTTCAACGTTTCACATTTGTCAACTGCGCTGGGGTTTGTGTCAATAGAAACGATCGCTAATGATAGCAAATGTTCCTGTCGCGCAAGTTGGGGTTTGGACACGAAGGTTGTTCTCTATCAACGCGATGGGTGGAATTCCATGCTTGG
>JADBJO010005408.1:127206-132206 GCA_016801955.1 Conus betulinus
ATGATAGTTGGTGTTCTTTTTATACTTTGCAGAGAGAATGTGTGTCGTATCTGAGATGAATTAAAGTGTGTTAGCTTCTGCAAACTCTCTCTCTCTTCTTGACAGCCCTGATATGGCCTCTCGCTGTTGGCTTAGCTTTATATGCAGGATGGTTTGATCTCTCTCTCTATCACACACACACACACACACACACACACACACACACACACACACACACACACACACACACGCCCGCACGCTCGCACACACGCACGCTCGCACACACACACACACACACACACACACACACACACACACACACACACACACACACACACACACACACACACACACACACACACACACACATGTGAAGATACATCATACGTCTCTGTCAAGCGAATGGAATAACAAACTGTGTTAAGCAGACTACATACTGATCCCATCTGCTTTAATCATTCCTACATTCCTACCGAGGAGGCTCCATGGTGCGTGCCATGTGATAATCTCTCAGCATTAAACATCTTTTTTTTTTTTTTTTTATTGAATATTAGGATGTGTATAACGGTAGACGCAACAGTTGTTTCTTGTTGTTGTTGCATGGATTCTATCAAACTTTGTTCTGAGAAGTTCCACCCGATGCGCTTTGAAAGAGAGAGAGAGAGAGAGAGAGAGAGAGAGAGAGAGAGAGAGAGAGAGAGAGAGAGAGAGAGAGAGAGAGAGAGAGATAAACGGTGTTTCTTTGATAGGATTTGATCTGGCTGGTGACAGATTGTTAAAAAAAAAAATCAAACTTCGGACTTGACTATATTTGACATTTCAGTCCTGGCATTCTATTTGTACATAGTTCTGTTCCAACTATTCTGCAGCTCTAATGTGGTCCTTCGTAGTCGGCTGGGCTATAAACACCGCGTGTGTAACTTGACTTAAACCGCCCCTACACTCCTCCATTCTCTGTCTTGGTCATGTATCTTTTCACTTAATCTAAACGTTACCTGTTCCATTCGGTTGTTGTTGCGTAAACACATATCTCCCCCCAAATGTATAACTCTCACTCTTACTATCTACATTCCTCCTTCTCCTGTCTGGTCTCTGCCACTTCTTTGTCATTGATGTTATCGCGTTTCCTTTGAACGGTGTTTCCACTCGTTGCTACAACAATACTACACCCCAAGTAAGTACATTAGCCTGAAGGCTGGCACCTCCCCGACCTATTTTCGTAGACATAACGATCAGATGTTACAGCATCACCGTTTAGAGAGATACGAAATCTGGCAGACTGCATAATTCACTTCTGATCCGAATTGTGTGGATGTGAACAGGCGTGGGAGGAGACAGCCTTGTTGACCAGCAGACCTATCTGACCGTGCTGTCCACTACAGCCAAGACAGACAAGAAAGCAGTACTTTGCAGCTCTGACAACAATGGCATACCACCCCTCTCCGGTCAGACAGAGCCATCTCGCTTATGGCGACTCTGACCATTCCGTGTGATGAGAGAGAAGCCAGGAGGGAAAGTCGTTTCCCCTTTAACTGTTCATAGCGGCAGCCATCACAGTGGCCAATCAGCTGCAATGTGCGTCACGAACTCCGCCTCAAAGAGCAAACCGAGCAAACCGTCTGCCACGGAATTCAGCCATAACTCATAGACTCGGGGAGAGATGTTGACGTCGTTCGTCCTATCGGGTTGGCTCTGGTTTTATGTTCAGGAGGCCATTGCGTGGCTGTGTACTTAACAAAGAAGCGAGATTGTCGGGTCATGGTCACGTTCTCTCTCGTTTTTTGTTTATTTTTTTTTTCTGTGTTTGGATATATTGTGTACCCCCTAAAACAACTCATTCACGCAAAGCTCAGAACTCTATCGAGCTCTTACCAACGCAAAAATGTCTCTGAGTCTAGACACACGCCAATCAGCCGCCTTGTTCTTCAGGACATGGAGGAAAACCAGTTGGACTGTCTGTCACGGCATTCTGTCATAATGTCTGGCATAGAGACAGGAGGGGCAGTGCGGTGGGAGAGAGGGGGAGGAGGGGGGGTTCTAGACTTACTTGGTGTATGACAAGCTCAAGATGTCACTGGCGCTATTTTTGGGGGTCATCATTGAGAAGAACATGAGTCTGTGTTTAAGAATGAAAACGGCTAAAGCAGCCTTGCTGGCTTTCTTCAATGTTTGTCTTTCCTTTAACTCATTTTTCTGTCTGCGATTTTACAATGGTGAGTTTGATTTAAAAACCATAGTTACACGTTTCTGGTATGTACAGACGTGGTTTTGATGGCATAAGAACATAGAGAATGCATATCATATATAAGAAATGAGTAACAGTATGTTAGCTGCCTGGAATCTCTCTCTCTCTCTCTCTCTCTCTCTCTCTCTCTCTCTCTCTCTCTCTCCCCCCCCCCCCCACACACACACACACACACACACACACACACACACACACACACACACACACACACACACACACACACACACACACACACACACACACACACACACACGCGCGCGCGCGCGCACACACACATAAACACGAACACAAACACACACACAGACACAAAGACACAGACAGACAGACAAACACACACACACACTCTCTCTCTCTCTCTCTCTCACACACACACACACACACACACACACACACACACACACACACACACACACACACACACACACACACACACACATTCATGTGGGCTGCATATGTGTGTCACGTACTGTCTGTCTCGAGGAGTGCCTCCGTGGGTGGAAAGGGCAATTAGATGAGCAAAGGGAGAGAATACAGACAGAAATCTGACTGTGCGCCGCTCACTCAACAGAGAGCGCGTGGCAACACACAGTTTGACAGCACTAATGCCACGTGGGATGCAAAGAAATATAACCCTTTCAAACAAACCCCTCACAGTCACGAAAACATGAGAATGACCTAAAAGGAGTCACCGTCTGGGGGTCTCAAAAGACTGAATACCCTGAAGAATGTTACAGTTTTGGCACAATGCACAGTTAACATACCAAAGTTGTTTTAAATAAGCCCGGCAAAGAATGATTTAAACTTATATTAAACTTTGCATCGAGCTCTGATTTCTGGAAAAAAAAGATTCTCTTGCTTCTTTCGGTTTGTTGTTGTTTTATTTTAAGCATTGTTTGCTTCATCGGTCTCTTTTGTATATGAAGATAGCATAACTGCCAACTTTACCCTTTTTCGTTTCAAGGGTGCATGTTTGTCTAGAATCTGAAGAAGAACTGTCGTGCAAAGTCAGGAGAACAATGGTAAGATCGTTTTGTATTATGTAACAAATAAAAAGAAGCAATGGTGAGATCCATGAAAATCTGTCATATCAAAGTGCATATGAGGTCTGTTCATTATGCATGTGTAACTTTTTTTTTTTATTTCTATATTTTAGATTACCATGTGCGTTAAATGACATGATCATGACTCATTGCCACCTCTTCAACGTCACATTTGTCAACTGCGCTGGGGTTGTGTCAATAGAAACGATCGATAATGATAGCAAATGTTCCTGTCGCGCAAGTTGGGGTTGACACGAAGTGTGTGTTCTATCAACGCGATGGGTGGAATTCCATGCTTGGTGTTGTGTAAAATGTCAACGTCCACAAGCAGATGAATGTCGTTTCGGGGTCAGTCTGGTCGCGTCCGTCATACACGAAAAATTATCATACCACTCAAAAGTGGATGCAGGATTGCGATATAAGTACAAATGAGCATTAGAATTGTTTGTTGTTTTATTTCCGTCCGCATGCATACATAAAAAAAGAGTTAATGAGAAGTGCATTTAGTCGTTCTTTGTGAATGTGCAAAGATAAAAAGTCAGTTCACACCATTTTCTCCAGCTGGAAGCCAGAAAAATAAGAAGCTTATATATCATTGTTCTGACGAAAAGACAGTATGTTCTTAACAGACCCCAGGAGAAAATCTTGATGGAAGTCTGATCCATTGGCTAAATCTTCGTAGTTTTGCCGAAACATGCAAAACATTTCCTATGTAATGTGTTTTTATAGGGAACTCATTAAACAAAGTTCGCCTGTTAGGATTTCAGTCTACAGGGGATACTTTCACGTGTCACTACAGTTTCCTCTTCGCTGTGTGTTGGATTGTTTTGATTTGTTCTAGTCCTCCTCTTCTTCATGCTCCTGCTCCTTTTCATCCAGCTCTTTCCCTTCTTCTTCTTCCTCTTCCTCCTCTTCTTCTTCTTCCTGAGGATTGTTTTCATAAGAACACAATACTTATTCTCAAAACAGTGATAATCACTACCTTCATGATAAAACAATTATTTTCACGAAACAGTGAAGATTTTTTTTTTTCAGGAATCAGCACTGTACGAGAACGGCAAGGTTAATGTGAAAGCCATCGTGGTAATGTAAAAACCACCAACTTACCCCCCCCCCCCCCCCCTCCCTCTCTATCTTCTTTTTCATTTTCTTTTTCTCTGCCCATTCTCCTCTCTCCCTCTTTCTCAGGCTCCTCCTCTCCCTCCTCCCTCCTTTTCCTCCTTCCCTTCTTCCTCTACCTCATTTTTTTTTTAAAATTTGTTTTCCTTCTCCACCTCCTTCTTTTCATTTTCTTATTCGTCTTCCCTTCTTCTTGCGTGCGTCTTCCTCCACTTTCTTCTTCAGCTCATCCTCTTCCTCGTCCCCTCCTGTTCATCTGCTTCGTGTTTCCTTTTTCTCTATGCCCTTTCTTCTCGCCCTCCTCGTCCAGCTTCTCTTTCTGCAATTTCCTTGTGCAAGCACTTGCGTTAATATGCCTTTATGTGGCATATTGGCATCTGTCTGGGGTCTTTTATCGAGTCGTTAAAACAGGCTGAATATTTCCCTTCTGGAAAAGTGCTTTCCGCCTTTTTTTCTTAGTCCTTTAAAAGCTGTGCATGTGTAATCTCTGTCTGTCTGTCTGTCTGTCTGTCTGTCTCTCCTCTCTCTCTCTCTCTCTCTCTCTCTCTCTCTCTCTCTCTCTCTCTCTCTCTCTCTCTCTCGTTGCAAGCACGGAAAAGTCTTCGGTCGTTGAATAA
>JADBJO010005408.1:149706-152206 GCA_016801955.1 Conus betulinus
GCATTCCCAATGTCCAGCAGCTGGTTCACTTTTCCTCATTTCCTGATCTCTTCGCGGCTTTGACATCGAGAGGTGTGAAGCACCTGCATGCATCAGCAAAAAAAAGAAAAAAAAAAGTCAAGACGTCCAAGTCTTCTACTCATATGGGTGATAGTATGCTTTTGTGTCTGTGTCTGTAAGTCTCTGTGTGTGTGTGTGTGTGTGTGTGTGTGTGTGTGTGTGTGTGTGTGTGTGTGTGTGTGTGGTGTGTGTGTGTCTGTATACCTGTCTCCATGTCTACTTGTCTGAGTACCAATAGTGTGTATGTGTGTGGTGTGTGTGTGTGGGTGTGTGTGTGTGTGTGTGTGTGTGTGTGTGTGTGTGTGTGTGGTGTGTGTGTGTGTCGCTCTCTCTCTCTCTCTCTCCTCTCTCTCTCTCTCTCTCTCTCTCTCTCTATATATATATATATATATACGTATATGTGAGTGTGTGTGTGTGTGTGTGTGTGTGCGTGCGTGCGTGCGTGCGTGCGTGCGTGCGTGCGTGCGTGCGTGCGTGTGTGTGTGTGTGTGTGTGTGTGTGGTGTGTGTGTGTGTGTGTGTGTGAAGACAGAGAGACAGACAGAGAGATAGACAGACAGACAGAGAGAGACAGACAGACAGACAGAGAGAGAGAGAGAGAGAGAGAGAGAGAGAGAGAGAGAGAGAGAGAGAGAGAGACAGAGACAGAGAGACAGACAGGCAGACAGACAGACAGGCAGGCCGACAGAACGCGCGCGCACAGGCGCGTGCGTGGCTCTTCTACGACTGCATGCATTTGCTGTAGTAAATAGGAAGCAGGTGCGCTGACCTTCACGGAGAGCACTCTCCCAGCAGCCTGGCCTCTGCCTGGTGTTGACAGGCCCTGTGTGTGTGCCACACCTGCATGCACCAACGCCCCACATCCCCACGTCAAGCCCCACTCTTCACGTGAGCGCTAACACGCTTCCTTCCTACGGGAGTTTTGGCTGATCCAGGTGAAGGGTTACAATGGGCGCGTGCGGGAGGGGGGGGGGGGGGGGGGGGGGGGAGGGGGGGGGGGGAGAGAGTGGGGGGAGGGGGGGGAGGGGGGGGGGGGGCGGAGGTGGGCAGGCCTCTTACTTTAAAACGCTGACTTGTTCTCCTCACTCATCATCCGATCTTTCGGCCCAGACAGGAGGGTGGGTTTTTCATGTCACTGCGGTAAATCTCCCAGAATGCTGCACAACGTGTCAAAGCTGTATGTATATGAAAAAACAGAATTGAAGATATCCATGAACCCTATTATTTGCAGATAGTGAGGCTGGAAGAGGTGTGATTCAACTTTGTTTTGAAGAAGGGCGTCATGGGGTATGGGGGGGGGGGGAGGAGGAGGAGGAGGAGGAGATGTGGGGGTGGGGGGGGGGGGGGGGGGGGGGGGGGGTGGGAGTAAATACCGGGTCTGCCCCACTTTTTTTTCATTGTAGTCAGGTTACTCCACTTTCTTTTCCATTATTGCTGTCATCGTTATCGTTATTGTGTTCTGTTGTTGTTTAAAATCTTCTTCTTCTCTCTTTTCCCTCTTCTCTTCCTCATTCTTATTTTCCTCCTCCTCCTCCTCCTCCATCTTCTCAAAGTGTTCTTTTCTTTTGTCTTCTTTTTTCTGTTCTTCTTCATTCTCTTTTTTTTTCTTTTTCTTTTCTTCCTCCTCCTGTTCTCCTCCTTTCTTTAACCCCCCCCCCCCCCCATTCCCTTCTTTCTGCTCACAAGCCTTAAGTTCCGTAATGCACGATCATTCCTCACAGAGGGACGTGCCTCGTTGTCAGGCCGTTAATTGACCGTTGCCTGTAGGGCTGACATGTTCCTGGAGTTTCCATTACGGTGCACAATTATGTAAATTTTAAAAAAAGCTCTGTTAAATTTATCGTGACTGTGAGTGCGCGCGGTCTGTGTGTGTGTGTGTGTGTGTGTGTGTGTGTGTGTGTGTGTGTGTGTGTGTGTGTGTGTGCACGCGCGCGCGCGCGCGCGCGCGTGTGTGTGTGTGTGTGTGATCGCGCGCTCTTCTTTTATATCTTAAGGACGCGTCTGGCATCTTTACCGCCCCTACTTCTCACTGTACCTGCGCGAGGTTTGTCACTAAAACTCTTATTTCAACCATGACCCACCGCATGTTCAGCGAGTCCATGAACAAGACTGATCTCTTTTTATAGACCCACACAATCAGACCTTTGATTGTGAGCGAATGTTCTGAACAGATAACGCCATGTTGCCCTCTCTGAAATAATTCACTTTCCGCTAGCCTACGGACCCATAGCTTGCATACAAAACCACCGTGAACAAGACAATGAGAGGGAATCCAGCGACACGGAATGGCTGTATCTGTAGGGACATTGATCTCACCCGTGGCAGCAGGATGTGCCACAGGGCTTTTGTGCTCGTGTTTGTTTGGATTTGCTTGTTTTGTTTGTTTGTTTGCATGTGTTAAGCTTGTTTGTTGCATGATTTGTTTTGCTCTCCGACAACAC
>JADBJO010005408.1:159706-162941 GCA_016801955.1 Conus betulinus
CATTATCATCGCCTTCTCCTCGTCCTCACGATTACAATCTTTCTCCTTAACTTTCTCTTCATCAGCATCATCGACATCCTCCTCCTCCTTGTTGGTACCTTCCTCATTTTCTTTCTCTCTTTCCTAATAGTTTTCCTCCTTCTCACTATCCTCCTCCACCATTTTCCCTAACTTCTCATGACCTAACACTGTCAGAAATCCATGATGGATGCTTTTGGCAATCAGGGGACACCCCCACCCCCCCCCCCTCCCCAGCTTCGTCATATACAACAGTGCAGAGGGGCTGTAAGCAGTCCAGTTCTTGGTGTTGTCCTTCTGGGACTTCTCTGGTCTTTCTCTAGGACGTCACGCCCTCTTCACTGTGCCGATGTCGGTTGGCACTGGGCCCATGAAGGGTCAGGGGACCATCCTGTATCATGTGCGGGACACAGAACACTGGACAGTATGAGAGGCCTGGTAATGAAAACGAGGTTTAACATTACCGTTTTGAAATGTAGTCCTACACGAACGTGCGTGCGCGCGCGCGCGCACACGCACTCACGCACGCACGCACACACACACACACACACACACACACACACACACACACACACACACACACACACACGCGCGCGCGCACGCGCAACACACACACACACACACACACACACACACACACACACACACACACACACACACACACACACACACACACACACGTTTGTTTTATTTTCTTTCGATCGATAGTTTGGGCGCAGAGGTCAAAACATAACCACTATCTGTATGTTTTAACCTGCACAAGGAAAATTTCCAGTCCGTGCTTCCAGATAAGTAAATAATCTGATTGCTAGCGTTTCAGTCTTCTTATTAATACCTAAGTAGCTAAAAGGCCTATGTGCCACACAAAATCATGTACTGAGCTCAATGCTCACTGGACCTAAATTCAATTTCTGACCGGCTTTTCTGTTCATTTTCACGCATGTGAGTCTGTTTCTTCATGCTCCCCAACTTCGACAAAATGGTGCCGTGCGCCAGCGTCGTTGAAGTTTGCTAAACAATTATTTGGAGCCCAGAACTTTTGTGTCGTCTACACACCAATTCCCTAAAGTCAGTCTTGTCATCTTGGTTTAAACCTGTAAACCAAACCGAGAGACGAACCCCAGTTTATACGCCCCAGCGATCGTCCCAAGTGTTAATGCAATTTTGGGCTCGCCAAAAAAGCATGCAGAAACCTCTGACAAGCTCACAATAAGGCCGCCGACGTGCTCTCCCCTGACAGAAAGTTTCTACAGAAGAAGGTAAAAAATGCCCCGTGGGGCCTTGTTAGGGAATACAGCCGTGTCACGGGCATCTGGTGAGCCACTGAGGTAATCTTTTGCTCTCTCTCCCCCCCCCCCCCCCCCCCTCCTCTCTCCTCTCTCTCTCTCTCTCTCCTCTCTCTCCTCTCTCTCTCTCTCTCTCTCTCTCCTCTCTCTCTTCCAGTCCCCCTGGTTCTTGTTTTGAGCCAGTTCCCAAGAAAGGTGCTTTAGTCATGCTAAGTCTGTGTTGTTTATTCTGCATGCGGAAATTGGACTCTCTCTCTCTCTCTCTCTCTCTCTCTCTCTCTCTCTCTCTCTCTCTCTCTCTCTTTTGTCTCCAACTGTCTGTCAGTCCGTCCGTCTCTATCTGTTTGTCTGTCTGTCCATCTGTCTGTCTGTTTCTCACTTCTATGTTTTTCTTGGTTGAATGTGTGCGTGTGTGTGTGTGTGTGTGTGTGTGTGTGTGTGTGTGTGTGTGGTGTGTGTGTGTGTGTGTGTGTGTGTGTGTGTGTGTGTGTGTGTGTGCGTGTGCGCGCGTGCGCGCCGCGCGCGTGCTGGTGCGTGTGTGTGTGTGTGTGTGCGCAAGCGCGCGCACGTGTGTGAGTGTGAATGCGTACAAAGATAGACAGCTGGACATATTGATGGATAGGTATGTGTATACTGCACACACACACACACACACACACACACACACACACACACACACACACACACACACACACGGATAAATATTTAAAGAAATAACAAAGGTGAAACACAAGGACGATTTATAAACAGCCTAGAATCCCTTTCATCTCCAAGACAAACAAGATAAGCATCAAATATAATGGATATAGATTACAAAGGACATAATTTCTGAATAATTATATATACCTCTAAACGTTGTCCTCTCCATACATCACAAATCCTCTCCAAGCATCACAAACAGTAACGTTCCGTGACTGGTGGTTTAGTTCATACGTCACTTCTAATATTACCTGACAGGCAGACAATTATCGCAGGAACGTGAGGCAGAGACCGGCGAAACAGCGGGTGGATGACAGAAAAGCAAAAACGGAAATGGGGCGACAGGAGTGGCAAGGGTGCTGATCAGACAGGGACGGGGATGGGGGCAGGGATGGGAGGTATGGCGTGACAGGGGCCTTGGAGAACAGGACACGGAGGAGGAGAACCCAGAGAAGCGCTGAAACAATCACCGTTTCAAAGACATGAGTGTGCGTGGAGGCGAAAGAAGAAGGATGTTTTGGATTTCCTACATCTGTTTTTTTTTTTTCATCATGGCTATGGATTAAGTTTTCCTTTACTTAATATTTTCATCAGGAGTTGAGGTATATGTGTAAAACGTGATCGTTTCCCATTCACACCTTTTTATCTGTATAACGAAAGGGTCGATTTCCAGTATATACTGTCAGAAAGCTCTGGGTATTATATCCCCAGTTTTCACCGTCTGCTTACAGAGATTTGGTGTAACACGTTTCTTTCTCGTGGAACGATCCGGTTCCAGTGATATCCTCAGTGCCCACTGTCTGCATACAGAGATTGGTTCCAATGTGCAACACGTTTCTTTCTCGTGGAACGATCCGGTTCCAATGATTTAGCGTGAGCTTGCTTGACGAGCGGCGCAATTCCTCCCACGGCGACATGCTTTGTTAGATGGTTAAAGGGAATATACGGATTCTGCCAAATTCGACGAGTGATCTAGATCTGGTTAATATTAATAACTTTGGCAACTGGGTAGGTAGGTAGGTAGAGAGAGAGAGAGAGAGAGAGAGGAGATGAGAGAAGGAGAGAGAGAGAGAGAGAGAGAGGAGAGAGAGAGAGACGGGGGGGGGGGGGGGGGGGAGATGTCTGTTGTTAATACAGTTAGATAAATGTGCTCCTGAGCACTTACATACAGGTTGTAAAATCAAATAAAACAACTTGAAATGCAAAGTCTCTTATTCGATGTCTAAATTCCT
>JADBJO010005409.1:5000-32500 GCA_016801955.1 Conus betulinus
ACAGAGACAGAGACAGACAGACAGACAGGCTCTCACGACAAGTTATTGTCCTTCGTGAAGAAAGGCGAGATTATCACAATCATGCAACGCCATAACAACTGCACATAATCATAAAAAGCTGTCAGTCGGGGATCGGAACATTATCTAGGATAAAAGCAAAAAACCCGCAATTTGAACTCTTTGAATAAATAAGTTGAAACATTTCTGACGGTGTTCGTGAGCACATGCCATAAGAAGAGATAGACAAATCAAAATGGCGTAGAATTGTACAGTGTCGGCATTTTTCAATCAGTAGAGGTCATGGCCCCTTCTGATGGGGTACAATACAACAATACCAATAATGATACTTCATACAGCAAGGTAACACATCATACTAGACAACAAGAAACTGACAGATAAGCATACAAGATGTACACAATAAATACTAGAGTTGGATTCCTTTAACTTACCATAATTGTGTGCCTTTTAAAGGCCTTATATAAGTAAATGCATGTGCTCTTCAGTACTTCTTCCTTTTGATTTGCCGTGAGCAAAGCAGCACGGAAGAAACATGGATTTTCAAAGAATTTCCGAGGGATGGATTCATACCTTAAATCTTGAAGGACAGGACAAGGCAGAAAAATGCACTTCGTCTTCATTCGCGCTTTTGCATAAAGGACACAGCACATCAATGTTTTTAGTATTTGCATATCGGTACTGATGCGCTTTGATGTCTGCAATTCCTTTTCTAATTCTGTTAGATAACTTCTAATATGCCTGTCAGTGTTAAGTGAGAGATATTTTTACAACCAGCAGATGTCTTAAAAGTTCTGTAAAACGAATATCGCTCACTGTTCTGGATATTTTCATGCCAGTTTTGCCAGCGGTTATCAATAAATCTTTGCCGAAGTTGTTTCGAAAAAGCATTCCACCCCTTGACACACCCCCTGGCACACCCAAATCCATTAAAAAAGCAGAAAATCCCGAACATCTGAAACCCACGACTTTTTACCGCGCGATGCCAATCCCAGCCGTATGGTATACGCTTTAAGTGGCAGTGTATTGACATCCATTTGTACCACCCTCAGCCAGTATTTAATACACCGTAAAGATGAATTGATAAAGATAGGATAGCGGTGCGTTTCTCCATAAACACATTCACTCCGTGTTTTCACGTGAACGCCTAGAATTTCTTTCTGAAGAGCAAACGAGATTTGTCTAAACCCCAAATCTCAGCACCATATTGAGCAACTGGTTGAACCTGGGCATCGAAGAGTTTTAGAAACACTGTCAAGGAGTTATTACTTAACATGTTTAATTTTTTTTTTCAAAGTACACAATACGGCATTTTTTTTCGCTCTGCTTGTTAGGTCCTGGCGTGCAGAGAAATAGATGTCAAGGTATTTGTAGCAGTTTACAACAGCCATCATCTGTCCATTAAAAAAAAAAAAAAACATTTTTCGCTTGCTGCCAAATAACCTCCTTTTCTAAAACACCTTTTACTCTTTTTCATATTTACCTTTAGCTGAAGTTAAGAGGCTGTTTGGCACAAATTGTTGAACTAGGTCTGGAGGCCAATTAGAGTCTCAGTTAATAAAACAATGTCATCAGCTAATAGCAAGATGAACAGTTCAGTAAAATTGGAAGAAAGTGTTGCACCATGTCTTCCTTTGGCTATAATTTCTAAAGCTAGTTTATTTATAAACAATGAGAAAAAAAGAACAGAGCTACAAGCATCACCTTGTTTTACACCCTGAATACATAAAAAAAAATAGTAAGTTCCCCACCAGATCTGACTCTTGCTTTAACGTTATAGTGCATACTTTTAATACACTGATATAATTTGCCATTGATGCCGTTCTTAATACACTGATATAATTTGCCATTGATGCCGTTCTTTTTCAGTACTGGCCAGAGAAATTTTCTAGAAACGGAGTCAAATGCTTTATCGAAATCAATAAAAGCTACATATAGCTTACGATTACACGAAAACTGCTTTTGAACGAGACCCAAAAGAGTAAACATATGACCTATAGTGGAATGATTGTTTTTGAAACCAGCTTGATACTCACCAGTAATGTTATTTTGCTCGATCCATTTTTGTAATCTGTTATTAATGATGGAGCTGTACAATTTGCTGCTTATATCACACAGCGGATTGCTCTATAATTACCAGAATCATTTACGGCACCTTTCTTAAACAGTAGAATAATAATCAATTCAGTCTAGCTTTCTGGATATAGTCCTTTATCAAAAAGAGTATTGAAAATTTTAGGACAGAAATCAATCACGATGTCCCCATTATTCTTGAGTAACTCACCAATCAAACCGTCGGGACCAGCAGATTTTCCATTCTTTAGATGTCTTACCGTAAATAGAATCTCCTGATTTGAAAAGGGACTATCCACGCAACTTGTTTCTTTAATTTCTTCTGTGTTTGTTTCACTGCAAACATCGTTCTCTAGCAATTTTTTTAAATGCTGGCACCACTCTCAGTAGAGAAATATTACTGTGTGTAAGAGATGTCTATACACAAAAATGTTCCGAACATTTTGCCAGAATTCCTTCTGGTTATGGACCGAGTTTATCAAATAATTCAGTAAAAAATTTGTTGTGTTCTGTATGCTTTCTCTGCAACATATGTTTGTTTTCTCTTCGAGCCCTGCAATTTTACACGGTCTTCGCTATCATGGGTTCTGCAAAACACTCATAGAAGTTTTCTTGTATTTGATTTTGTGACTAAATTCTTGATCAAACCATGATTCAGTTCTCTCACCTGAATTTATTCTTATTTTCTTTTTCATACATTCTGCTTTGATCATCATACAATTATTAAACATACATAAAGCTACATTAATATCTTCAGCTATGTAACGAATCGCTGTTTTCTGTACTTGCAGGGTACCATCGTCATTCATCAGACTACGAACAATGTTTGCATATGCATCATTCCTTATCAATTTCTCGACATATTCAGCCTCCTTGTACTTCTCTGCAATAGGACCAACAGTTTGTGAAAAGCCAAAGTGCAATTCCAAAGGAATTGGCGCAGCTATATTCAAGAGGATGCCAGACTAAGACATCAGTGATTGCTGGTACTTCTGAAACTGAATCCCTGTGGAACAATCCTTCCATGGTCACTGTCCCGCCCCAAGTCACGCATCCATACCACCACCTTCACCCCAGCTTAAATTCCCATTCCCCCTGCATCCTCTTCCCTTTACTCCACCTCAGTGTGTCTGTATCTCGCATGAAACTTTTCCCTAAAATAAGCCTTGGCTTCATGTTCAATGTTCAGAGGCTGGAAGGCCAGCAGGTACAACCACAAGCATAGAAAACAGCATTCTTTCATTCGCTTAATTATGACACAACTGATGTGTGTTGATTAATTAAGCAAATTATCATTCGTCTGTTGCTTTAGTCAGGCGAAGTCACGTGACGTGACATGTGTATTGGTGCGCAGCACTATACCAGGTCCACTGGACACTGACGCTTGACCAGGTGGCACGTGTGGTTAGAGCCAGGCAAGAAACATTTCCCGCCCACAGTGTTGTGTATTACTGGGAAGAGCGCTGTGTGTTCAGAGTGGTGTCAGTCTGTTGGAAACTGCCTGTTCTATGCACTCAATCCTACACATGGAAAATCTGGCGAGATGAACCTTTGATTTTGTTTGGCATATTCAAAGCATGAATCCAGACCACTTAAACAGTATGCTGAAAGAATGAGGTGCTGCTGGGGGTTGATGGTTGACTACTCAAGTTTGGGTTTATTGCACTATTACAGCCTGGACTAAGATCCTTTTAGACTGGGGACTTAAAGCAACTGAGTTTTGCACACAGTACGGATCTCCATTGCCACTGAGTATGACAAAGAGACAAAGAGAGAAACAAGAGAGAAATCTGTGGAAATGGAAAATCCATCTGAGCGTGAAGGTGGTGGAATGGAATAACCGGCAGAAAAATGGGAGGAAAGGTTTGAAATGATGACGAATATGCTCTCCTGTTTTGAAGAAAAGCTATGAACCATGTCT
Organism: Conus betulinus; assembly: GCA_016801955.1. Classification (NCBI taxonomy): domain Eukaryota; kingdom Metazoa; phylum Mollusca; class Gastropoda; order Neogastropoda; family Conidae; genus Conus; species Conus betulinus. The sequence continues at coordinate 9,010 of JADBJO010005409.1, forward strand.
AGCGACCAGTCTGCTAAGACAAAGGAAATGGGAGAAAACGCACGCACCTCTGATAACAGCTTGCTTGGCGCCAGACAAACGTGCTCGCGCTCGGCCTCCCATGAGTTGGGCTATGACATAGGCCTAGATACTAAAGTCGACGAACTTTCCTCTCTGGCTGAGACCAAAAAGAGACCACAGAAATGCAAAAGACTGGCCAGCTCAAGCTCAGAAAGAAAAATCATGGATGATGATAATGGTGATGGTGATGATGATGTTGATGATGATGATGGCATTTCCATTCCATCCTCTGATGAGGATTTCTGGAAAGACATTGAGAATGCACTGGATGAGAAAGAACCAACCACAGAAGGGTTATCAGCTCCTTAGCAGAGTTAACAAACAAGTGTTTAAAAAAAAAAAATGAAGAGAAGTTGGAAAAAGAAATTTGACCTAATCAAAACGCCCGAAAATTGTGACAACTTGCAGGTGCCATCTGTGAAGCCTGAGATTTGGAAGAGGCTGCCAGTCCATGCCAGACAGGCAGATCTGAAATTTGCTCAGACGCAAAGACCCATTGTGAAGCTGCCACTGCCATTGTGAACACAACACAGCTCATTCTCAAAGCTGACAGTAAAGGCAAAAGCAAGCTGTATATAAGGGTGGGGAAAAAAGCCGTCACTGACTCACACTCTGATACTCTCTTGCTCTTAGGCCACGCCTCCACTGACTATGGGAAACCTCTGCCCAGACATTGTGACCCTATCACTAGCTTGCTGTTTGGGGACAGTCTGGCTGGCTCGCTCAAAAGAACTGAGGGAAATGGGGAAAACAGGGACTGTCGTAACAAGCACCCAGCAGCAACAACCCACACAAGCGGTACAGACAGCCAGGCAGGCATTTTTCTTTTAGGCCCAGGAAACTGGCGCCAAAAGGGGCCCGCCGCCAGAAAGGGTTTTAAGAGCAAGCAGACTCGGAACAAGTACTGCTACCACACCAAGAAATAAGTCCGAGTCACCCACACAAGAAAGGGTAAGTGAGACAAGTGTACTCCCACCTTAATCCTCTCACTCATTGACACTGAAGTACGTTCATTCCAAGGGGCAGAATAAAACAGTTTCGTGAAAACTGGAGAAAACTGACCTCAGATCCAGCTATTTTGGAAACGGTCAATGGCCTAAAACTGCAATTTAACTGCTCAGTCAAAGACATCATATTCCAAATAACCAAGACTAAATTCAAAAGAAAAAGAAATAATTTCTTTTGAAATTCAGAAATTAGATTAGAAAGGCGTAATAACTATTTGCACTTCAGAGCCCTGTCAATTTGTTCCTCTAGTTTTCACATGGCCCAAAAAGGATGGAAATCGCAGAATGATAATAAATTTGAAAGAGCTAAACAAGTACATCACATGCCACCATTTTAAGATGGACAGTCTACAAACAGCACTGAAACTGATCACCCCTGGCTGTTACATGGCCACTATAGATCTCAAGGTGTGCTCGGCAGCTGGAGGGTGGTGTCTATTGCCGGTGGCCTCTGCAGTCATGGGGATGCTATTTTAAGGCTGGTATGAGTTGCATCCTGTAGTCCGATTTACCTCTGCTCAGGAGCAGTTATGTCCCTTGATATCTTAATGGCGTGTCCTGCACGTGCCTGTACCCATCGTCAACAGCGCAGGCCTCCAAGGGTGGTACAGGACTGCTCTAAAGGCAGGTGAAGACGGTGCTTCTCTTGGTCCTCCCCAGCATCTTCGTGTGTTTCTTTTTCTTTCTTCTTCTTCTTTCTTCTTCTCTCTTCAAGGATGCCTACTATTCAGTGCCAGAGAACACAACGATTTTCTGCGATTTGAATGCGATGGACAATGGGAAGCCCCACCAAATGGTTTGGGACTAGCACCTCGTAAATTTGTCCACTTCTCAAACCAGTTTTGGCCACTCTGAAAGATAAGGACACAGCTGTATGGCTTTCATTGACGATTCTCCTTTAACATATGAAGCCTGCATGAAGAATGTCACAGAAACTTTGCACGCCCTATGCTCATTTGGTTTTATCGTACACCCTGAAAAGTCTGTCTTTGAACCTTCTCATAAAATCCAGTGTCTTGAGATGATCAATGACTCATCAGTAATGAAGGTGACCTTGACACCTGACAAGATGCAAGATCTGATTACTTGTGCTAAAGAAACACTTAGAAAAAAAAAAAAGGAAAACTCAGACAGGTGGTAAAAATGATAGGGATTATTGTAGTTGCCTTTTCAGCAGCAGTGAGGTTTGGACCATTGCCTTACAGAAAGCTTGAAGAAGATAAGAAGAAAGTGCTGAGTTTCCACAAGGGTGATTTTGAACAATGCATGACCCTGTCCTCCCCTGCTAGGACAGAACTAAAATGGTGGATTGATATAATGTCGCTGAGCATACGATGATACCTGGTTGAAAAATCCTGACATAGGGGATTACCTCTGATGCTAGTTCATCAGGTTGGGGTTGTGCCTGTAATGTTCAGTGAGGGGTGCTATGGTTACCAGAAGAAGCCAGGAGGCATACAAACTACAAAGAGTGAAGGCCGCATTCGATGCATTGCAGCGTTTCCAAACACAACTGATAGGCAAATATGTACGTATCATGATTGACAACAGAACAGTAGTGACATGCATAAACCACATGGGCACCAGTCACTCAGAAGTCTGCAACAGCATCATCTTTGCTATCTGGAAATGGTGCATAAATAGCAAGATCTTTCTGTCTACGGGCCCACATTCCTGGGAGTCGTCCAGGAATGTCAATCTTGACACAGAGTGGATGCTGGACAGCAGCGTTCTTAACCACGCACCGAGTACATTGCAGGTGCAGCCTGACGTTGACCTCTTTGCTTCCAGGTTAAACAGGCAGTCGCTAAAGTATGTAGCTTAGCATCCAGATCTACAGGCGCATGCTGTTGACGCCTTTTCACTGTCACGGACTGGGTTTAAAATCTATGCTTGTCCACCTTTCAGCATCATCCCCGGGGTACTACAAAAGATCCGAAAGGACCGGTGCACAGCAGTGGTGGTGGTTCCCAGTTGGCCAGCACAGGTGTGGTGGCCATTGCTGACATCACTGCTGATCTAGGAACCAGGGCCACTGAGGGGCAGGAAACTACTAACACGGCCCAGTCATCCCCCCATGCAACACCCACTGAGGAAGAGACTCAGACTGATGGCATGTCTGCTGTCTGCAGCCACTATCAACAAGAGGGGGTTTCGAACCAGGCAGCAGATCTCACAGTCAACTCCTGGAGACCAGCAACTCAAACTGCCTACAATTCTGCTATTGAGAAATGGAAATGTTTTTCACAGAAAAACGGAATTAGTATTTTGTTTTTACCCAACTTCAGCAAATGTGGCAATTTCTTAGCATGCTTTATTTTCTTCAGGAGCTAGTTACAGTACTTTAAATACGACTGGGAGTGCCTTGTGTGCCTTATTACCACTGTATGATGGGAAATCATTGTGTTACCATCCCCTTATGTCATGTTGTCAAGGGAGTGTTCGAGGAAAGACCTACAGTTCCAAAATACCATGATACCTGCAGTGTACACACAGTTTTCAAATACTTAGACTCACTTCCCGAAATTGCAGAACTGTCTCCTAAATATCTCATCCTCAGACTGTACATGTTACTAGCATTATTAACAGAACAGAGAGGTCAAGCTTTGCATTTACTTAAGGTGGAAGATTGAACACTTGCTCAGGCTGTATGTGTTTTCTTTTTCTCAGCAAAGCACAAATAGTCATGGCCAGGCTTTCATACAGAACCAGCAGAAATGTTAGCTTTTCGGGAAAAAAAAAAAACAAAAAAAACTACGTTTAGTTGAGCATCTACACGCTTATCTGGAAGGAACAGAAGAATTGAGGAAAACACGTCAACTGTAAGTCAGTTATGTGAAACCTCATGTGTCTGTGTCCAGATACTCTCGTATTGGGTCAAGGCTGCGTTGGGAAAGGCTAGAACAAACACAGAAACAAACTCCAGCCATAGCACATGCTCAGCCAGTTGTTCAGCTGCTGTGAGTGCAGGGGCGAACCTTGATACAGTGATGAAGGCTGCTGTGAGTGTGGGGGGCGAACCTTGATACGGTGATGAAGGCTGCTGCGAGTGCGGGGGCGAACCTTGATACAGTGATGAAGGCTGCTGTGAGTGTGGGGGCGAACCTTGATACAGTGTGATGAAGGCTGCTGCGAGTGCAGGGGCGAACCTTGATACGGTGATGAAGGCTGCTGCGAGTGCGGGGGCGAACCTTGATACAGTGATGAAGGCTGTGGGCTGGTCCAGTGACAATACATTCTCCAAATTCTATTTATGATCTGTGCAGGAAAATGTTGGCCAAACAGTTCTTGATGCCAATTTCAGTGGCAAATCATTGTTTTGAATGTGTCAGCTAGAGACTGCATGAAACTTACGGATTGATATTGCATGTTAAACTGAAGGTGAATATATGTCAACTTTGTGGAAAAAATATTTTGTGTGAGTGATTGTCGAGAGCTCACTAGATGCTCTAAATTCTGAAGTCACGTCACATGACTTTGCCTGACTAAAGCAACAGGCGAATGGAAATTAAACTACCCTTACCTTAGGAAGGGGACATTTAATTGGAATTATCATGAGACTGTTGCGGGGAAGGTGAAGGGACATGCCCACCCTGCAATTGTTTCATAGTAATGCTCTATTGAATGGACCCACCGTTTCTTGTGTTTGTATATCTAGTGGGCACCCACTCTAAATGTTGACCTGGTTTAGCGCTGCGTGCCAATACTCCTGTCACGTCACGTCCTTTTACCTTCCCAGCAACATGAATATCCCAATTAAACCCCCTCTTCCTAAACTAAAAGCCGGTTTAATTTTCTAGATAATGTACACCACTGCCAAAGGAATCCGCTTTCTTCAGGCCAGTATTTGAGAGATACAGGACGCTAGAGGTCGGTTAATTCTGTTGGTCTTTGCCATTAACTCAACACAGATATTGCTGCTGGGAGAAAATGGCACCTTTCTAAAGAACAGACCAAAATTGGCGATTTCTTTCTTACTGATGATTTAGAGAGATGATAGCGATGGTGCAATGTGGGGTTTTCTTTTTTTTTTTTTTTTTTCTCCTCAGCTGAAGTCATGTACATGCACCTGGTACTATTCACAAAGACAAACATAGTCCATTCAGACGATCGTGTGTCAGTGGAGATGGACTAAACCAAAACATACATACACACTGGTGTGAGGTAAGAAGTTGGCTGGCTTAACAAGACGAAGCAGTAATGGAGGCGGTAAATGGGACACCATCATCAGGTTTGGATTCTCGATCTGAGCTGTGACATTCCAGAATCTGCTGACGTCATCAGTTGAGAAACCTTGAGTCATATGACGTGTATCAGGTTGCCAGGGATCCGTTTCGTGCGTGCGTGCGTGTGCGTGTGTGTGTGTGAGTGTGTGTGTGTGTGTGTGTGTGTGTGTGTGTGTGTGTGTGTGTGTGTGTGTGTGTGTACGTGCATACGTGCGCGCTTGCGTGCAGATGTGTGTGTGTGTGTGTGTGTGTGTGTGTGTGTGTGTGTGTGTTTTTTTTTTTTTTTGTTCTATCCACGCAGTCCCTTTAAACGTTTTGAGTTGTTAAGGGCATGCCTTCTCTGAAACAAAAACAACAACAAAGGTTTAAATCCTTATTGTTGCAACACAACAGCCAGACGTAACAACGCTGATTATAAACTGCCGTTAAAATAATTACAACAACCAGAACAATGATAACAACCGCAGAAGTTTAAATCCTTGTCGATGGAAAGCAACAGACACGAGAAACAATGCTGATTTTATAATGCCATTAAGATAATTGCGGCAACCAGAGAGAGAGAGAGAGAGAGAGAGAGAGAGAGAGAGAGAGAGAGAGAGAGAGAGAGAGAGAGAGAGAGGAGAGAGATTTGACTTTGCACTTTGCTCACTGTAACTCACTAGTTTTCTTAGGAAGTCATGTGTCTTACATGATGTACGTATGTGTTGTCATGTCATACGGTACGGAACTGGTAAGACAATGATTTACCGAAAATGAAGCTGTCATAGAGTAAAGTGGTCTGGATGGCTGAGTTATCTTCCACCTAAGAGAGAGACAGAGACAGAGGACAAGAAGGGAAGGAGAGACAGATAGGCAGGCACACAGGCGGATGACAGACACACAGACAGAGAGGGACAGACAGAAAGACAGACAGACAGAGAACAACTGATAGAGATACAGAGAGAATGTGGAAAGAGGACGGTGGGAAGAGAGAGAGAGAGAGAGAGAGAGAGAGAGAGAGAGAGAGAGAGAGAGAGAGAGAGAGAGAGAGAGGACACTATCCATCGCAAGCACACACACACACACACACACACACACACACACACACACACACACACACACACACACACACACACTAACCACCTACTTTCTGCACAGAATGAGGTAACACTCCCTGCGGAACACGACAGAACAGTAGCTGTAGACGAAGGGGTTGACCGCGCTGTTGATGAAGAATGACCTCAGGGCGATCTGATGAAGATTTTTCACCCACAAGCTGGCCCCCTCGATCTGTTTACCCTGGTGCCGAGCCACCACGCTCAGATAAGGCAGGTAACTGAGAATGTACATGGCGGTAAGGATAAACATCATCAGAGTTGTGCGCGTTGGCAGCATCTGCGTGGGTTTAGTAGCGCTCTCTGCTTTTTTGCTGGTTCCAGAGGCCGCCTGTGATTGGGATGTAGGGGGTTGCAGGCACTGGCCCACCATGGCTGATTCTGTTAGTTTTCTGACAGCCCTCTTCTGGGCCCCCATTTCCGCTGTGGTACCGGAAGTGCCTGGGGTGACGTCATCAATATTCGAATTGCCAGGACAAGATTCTGGTTTCAGCTTGGAGCTGGTCCCTCTTCCTAAAATGTAGGAAAGGCTGTATGATAATGTGCTACCAGTCTGCAGATAGGAATCTGTTGGGTAATGTGGATCGTAGGAGGTGGTAATCCCCTGCCATGAGTCCATGGTGATGCTGATCATGCCTGCCGTGCGCTCGACTTTCTGTTCCGACTTTTCATGACCCTGTTCCGTCAAGCTGATTCCTCGTTGATCTTCTGAACCCTTGTGTACCCCCTGGTTGGTGTTCCTCAAGCCATTATCAGACTGTTGATTCTGTCTGATCTTGGCATTCTTGAGCAGGCGTTTCTTGTGTAGCCACAAGTGCCGCCCAATCAGAGCATAGCAGAGGGACATTATGATCACGCAGATGATGAAAGTCAGACTGGTGCTGGCGTTGTAGATGACTAACAAGAGGGATCCCACGTGCATGTCAGCAATGGAACAAGTCGACCCCGTGATGTTCCCCGTGATGTTGGGTATCTCGATGGGAATCGTCTGAATTCCTCTCAACACTCCATAGGGAACGGCGTAACAGGCAGACAACACAGCCAGGCAGATGAGCTCCATGTACACATGTTTGACTGCTTTCGGCTTCTTAGTCGACTGGCAGATTGTTCTCCAACGATCCACCGCGATGGCGACGAGGAGAACCGCGGACATCAGAACCAGAAAATTGGTGATGTATCCAAAGAACTTACAGCCAGCCTCGTCGTCAAAGTCGTACTGGAAGCGGAATTCGTAGATGTCGCTGGGTAAGGCTAGGCAGTTGCTCAACAGATCGCAGACACTCATGGCCAGAATGTAAGTCCTCGTCACGCTGGGTTTGAACCGCGTGTAGTACACCACAAAGGTCAAGGTGTTACCCCCACACCAGCCACCATGAGAAGAACGAGGTAAGCCACAGTGGGGCTCACAGAGGCCATAAAGTCCATGTTGAGTTCGTAGATCAAGTCTTCCATCGCTGATGCTGGAGTGACGTTCATTTTGGTCAATTCACAGCCGTACGTTTCCTCGGGTGCTAAACATTGTGAGCCAGGTGGAAGCAGAAGAAGACGACTGGTTCACTCTCCATTTGATAACCTTCAGAATAGCTGAAACATTACGATATGATTCAATCAGTGTTCTGGACCGTCGAAATAAGACGGCTCTTCATATTCTGAGAAAAAAAAAAAAACATCCTGTGATAAACAGTATTCCGACAAGTATAAGATGGGTATTATACGGTGTTTTGACAAAAATAACATCGGAATTAAGCGAAATTTTGATCAAAGTGAAGTGGATGTTAAGCAGCATTATGACCAAAATAACATGGGGTTCTAAACAGTATTCTACCGACATATGATGAAAATTAAACAGTATTGTGTGTGTGGTGTGTGGGGGGGGGGGGGGGGGGGGGGGAAGCTAAGATGGGTATCAACAACATCCTGAAAAACATATCAGTTCAATTTAATGTAGATCATAGTCCAGCTCACCTTTGCGGAACTCTTCTACGACTGACAGCGGGTGTCAAACAGCTTTATAAAACGTGATAATGCACAGCACATACAATTCTAAACCACCTACCACAGGGCTGTTTCAATCTTGGTGGCAGGAAAACTTGGTTCAAAGCTGACGGTGAACAGCTCATGTGGGACCTAAGCCACACTCTGAACGGATGAGGATATCCGTTGCCAGTACAACAGGACATATTCCGAAGTGATGAATCACATTCTGCAGAAAGTGAATGAACCCCAGCTTTACAATCTACAAATAATTAGTGACGAAAACCCAACATGTAAATGGCAGAGAACACAGCTTGCCCGAAGCAAACCAGCCGCTGTGATCCGGTGGTTAGCGTCTCGTATGGAAGAATAGATGGCTGTGGGTTTGAGTCCAAAGAGAGGCGTTTGTGTGTAAAGCTTGGTTGCAAAGTGTAGCCCTAAATAATCGTAACTGTTGACTACTGTTATATGTTCATCACCATATTTCCGTTTTTCTATTTCTCCCAGAAATCACCATTTTCTGAATACAATCATTTTTGTCTTTTCCAGATTCACTTTCATCACAAAATTGTCCGCAAACTGTTTGAGGACATCAATTTGATTTGGTTAGCCCTTGGGACAGTATGAGGCTAAAATAACATCATCAGCAAACAACAGCAAGACCTGTGCGAAGTCGGGTGCTAGCTGTATTCCAAAATCACCCTTTGAAGCATTCCTGATGCTGGTTCCTTTATCGAAAACGAAAATAACGTGGGTGACAACATACAGCCTCGCCTTACACACACTGTACACTCAAAGAATTCAGTAAGAATATCAGGACATCTTACACACGACCTCACGCGCTTTGTATATACATCGCAGCATCCTCAGCAATTTACTCCCAACACCAATTTTTTCTATGCACATTCCGCAAAATGTTGCGATTAACTGTATCGAATGTGTTTTTTTTTTAAGTCAGCGAAGCAAGCATATTCTTTTATTCTCACTAAGTACTTTTGCACTATAGAACACAGGACAAATCTATTGTTGGAAGTAGAATAACCTGATCTAAAACAATTTTGTTCCTCAGCAATCTTTTCATTGTCTTCTGCCCATTGTATGAGGCGGTTATTTAATACTCTGGTAAAACCCCAACTATACATATATGAGACACTCTCAATAATTGTCAGGATTATCAATATCTCCGTCTTGTGTAGATATACAATACTGGCACAGTTCCATACGTTCGGATCTTCGTGTGTATCAAATAATTATATGATTATACAAACGCAACAGAAAAAAAACATGATACAATCGACTGAGCTTTTTTTAACATTTCTGCTAAAAATATCATCAGGTCCTGGAGCTTTGCACAACTTCTGAGAGCAAATGGCTCTGTTTATTTTTCCATGCAAATTGGCCTATCGAGCTCATCAACACATGTTGGGCTGTCATCATTCTATTGAAAGCTCTCCCTAACAGATCAACAGAATTAAATGCATTCGGAAATGATTAAACCATTCATTGTGCTGATGTTTGGTATGCATTTTGTCTTTCGGTTAATAGACTTGATTTCACTCCAGAACCTCCCTGAATCATCTATTTTCATGTTGAGCGAATTGAGCTTTTTTTTTTTTTTAATATACTTTTTGTTTGTCTTTCAGCAAATGCTTATAATGTCGTCCGCAATTCGCCAAACCAACTTTATATTGTGTTTTGGCAGATTTAACTTTACAGCGATTGAAATAGCTGCCCCATTTTCTCATCTCGTTTTTGGCTACTGTGCATTCTCTGTCAAACCAAGGGCTTGACTTTAGGCCCGTGAAAATTTGACGCTTCATGCATTCCGGTGTTTTAATAAACCCATCATTTAAACAGGCGACAGCATCGTTCACAGGCACTGGTAAAAGACGTGTTGCTTCAAGTGGGTTTGTTGAAAAAAGAGGACTTTGCACAGCTGCTTGAAAATAAATAGATTTATCTAAATCCCGTACAATTTTTTTTTTCTGTAAACTGTCGTTTTATTCTCATTTGTGACACTTTTTTTTAATTTATTGTCAGCTCTACCGGCATATGTTGTGAGGTAAACATTTCACCCACTTTTAATTCTATATTGTCACCCTTCAGCACCTTTGAGCAAATGAAATAGTCAATTACACTATTACCAGATGCACATACGTAAGTAAAACTTCCACTTTTCGTCCCCAGCACGCAATCCGTTCAGTATTGTTAAATCACACGCACTGCAAAACTCAAGGAGAAGGCGACCACACCCGTTTCACTGCATCATCTTGAGAAGACCTTGTTTCACACAAGTCTGACTGCACCTGATCATACGCGTCTTCCTCTGTCTCATGTGTTGCAACATTTAGTGCTCTCGTCCTGGCGTTAAAATCTCCGCATATCAAAAAGTCACACGTATCATTCAATATTTTGAGTATAATTCAAAATGCATTGTTCAATCAGACCGATACCAGAATTCATGTGTGGCTGTTAATAGTAAGGGCTATCTGGGAGACACACATATGCACCACAATATGATATCGTTGATACTATTCAACATGCTTTTGTGAAACTTGATAAGTGCGATGTTATATTGTGGCGTGCCTAGTAGCTCGGTGAACGACCGCAATGAACATTTCACCATTATCATCACAACCCCACTGTTTCGACCGTGCTGTGAGAGTTTAACTGCAGGATTAATAAACTGAATACAGCTGGGAAAACAATCTGATGCTTTCCTAAGTTCGAGGGAAGATTTCCGTAAAACAACTCATGCCAAAGTCGTGCACATAGCGCATGAAATCAGGATCAGAGATCTTTATAAAGCAAGCCCTCAATATTCCCGTTTAAAAATGCGCACACGTCTATCGTTTGATTTTGCACCCAACAAACGGGGCTCCTTTCACCTAGACTGCCTATTAGTTACTGCTGCCACAAAAAGCTGAGTTCTATTTTTGCTATTTGAATTGGTATCCGTGGTTGGATTGTGTGTCACATTGTCACATGTATCGCGCTGTGTCTCATGGTCTTGCTGTGGTCGATCACAGGAAGGCCTAGTGAATTTGGCGTGATTTCTTTCTGTGATCGTTTCGTTACCATGCTGTCGATACGATCCTGGGGTTGAAGTTGGAGTCAACGAGGAGAACAACGATCCCGTAATGCCCTGAGACGCGGCGGGATGCGACTGCTGGTGCCTTGGCTTGGAGGCGTGGCCTCATGGCCACGACCGAAGTCCCGCGGTGAATACCAGCATCACGCGTTGGATTACCATCCGTTCCTCCTCCTCTGCCCTGGCCTCGTTCACCTGTAGTGGTGAAATGGTGTGTGACAGCACTCTACAGTGCCTGTAGTCTCCTCATCCTGACTGCAAGTCGCTGGTTGTTGTCCGGGCTGGATGTCCGTTTGTACCCCCTTGTTGTGGAGAAGAAGGAAAGGGGAACGAGGCAGGGACAGGGGAGCTCTGTGGCCTTTTGTGCCATTGTCCTCGTGCACGGCCGTTGTTGACAGAAACCACTGTCGTTCTGTCTTCCACGTCTGAATTTGATCAGTTTGAAGCCACGCAAAAAACCCGTATGCTCCTCCGCCTTCAGGTCTTTTAATTTGCGGCGCGGCTCCTCTGTCAAGTCGTCATTGAGGCGAACACCAACATCACTTAGTTTGTCCTGTATGGTTTTGTTCCTGATCAGATTTCGTTTGTCTTTGCCCCCTTAAAACTTTACAAATGCAGGGCGTGGTCGGGTAGGATTTCCTTTTTCTGACATAGTCTGTATGTGCGGAGACATCGTCTCCAGGCCACGTTTTTGACGAGTCATGCTGGTTAAGTAAGTCAACGAGAGTCTGTTCACAATCCTCCCTTGTCTCATCCATGCCTGTTTCTCCTGATATTCCATAGAACACAAAATTTCTCCTTTTTCGTCAATATGTTGAGTCGTTCGAATTGTTGTTCCGTTTGTTCTAGTCTACATTCCATCACTTCAATATTTTCTTTCTGACTGCAAATTTCTTCTTCTCCGTTCCTAAGTTATTCAGCAATATCTTGAAGCTGGGCGGACATAGAAGAGACATTAGAGAAAAGAGACTGCATGTCAGTCGCCGCACTGTCAAAGCGGTGATCAATGGACATCATCATGTCTGTTAAAGAGTTCTTCAACTGAGGCGCCGGGGTTTTCTTCACTGTCACCAGAGAGACATAGGGAAAGTCCTGAAGAAGGGGTTGACATTATCTTAGTTGATTGACAGACTGTTCACACACCCACATAGTCACTGACCTTTGATTTGGCGCAGCCAGATCGAACGCACACGTGCAACAACACTGACAATTGCTGTTGTTTCCTCCCCACAGTCATACACACATTGCACAAGTCCATTTCACGTTCAATGTGCACCACATACCTGACTATTAAAGAAAACATATGCCACACACAGAAGTCACAATCATGCAATACAAGACCGTGAAGAAATATCATGGTGTGAAACGGTAATACGGTTTTTCATGTCTGCGTTGGGCTGACCTTTCACCTTTCTTTTCCAGCAGAGTAGTTAGTATGGATGAAACATTCCAATTATTACAAGAGACTGTTGGTTACTACAAGGCATCCTAAACTAAATCACTTTCAAACAACTTTTACAAAACTATTTGGGAAGAAAGAGTAAACAAAAGTTTTTCAACTTGTCGCAGCACCTCAAAAACACGTCTTGCCTATTCGACTGTGAAATATTCACCCGAGAGAGAGAGAGAGAGAGAGAGAGAGAGAGAGAGAGAGAGAGAGAGAGAGAGAGAGAGAGAGAGAGAGAGAGACAGACAGACAGACAGACAGACTCTGGCGACAAGTCATTGTCCTTCATGCGAAAAAAAGGCAAGATTATTACAATCGTGTCTCGCTGTAACAAACTGCGCATGATCATAAAAAAAAGCTCTCATTTGGAACATTTCGTAGGATAAAAGCAACAACTGCAATTTGAACTCTTTGAATAAATCATTTGAAACATTTCTAACGGTGTCCATGAGTAGGCTACATGCCATAAGACGAGATCGACAAATCCAAAATGGCGTAGAAATGTGTACAGTTTCGGCGGTTTTAAACTTATATTAAGCTCCAAATTGTGTGTGTGTGTGTGTGTGTGTGTGTGTGTGTGTGTGTGTGTGTGTGTGTGTGTGTGTGTGTGTGTGCGTGTGTGTGTGCGTGAGTGTGCGCGCGCGCGCGCGCGCGCGCGCGTGAGAGAGAGAGAGAGAGAGAGAGAGAGAGAGAGAGAGAGTATAACACTAAATACAATATTCATTTTCCATCACCTTTCTGCAATGTTAGCGTATAAAGTCTTCTTCGCATCGTAACTGTTGCCGATAACAATGCTCTGCAGTATCAGATAAACGAAGTCTGAATCTAGTTGGTGTTGGCCTATACTTTGATGCTTTGCCTTTTTCAGATACAGCAGTGAACAAAAACTTTCGACATTATGTACGCTGCAAAAAGAGCTTAAACATTATAGCCTATCTTTGCAGTAGTTGGCGGGGAAATTCCACTTTTACCATTTATGCAAAATTTGCCAAGCTAGTGGACAGAATTTAGAAGTCAACAGATTAGTCTCCAATACATTTGGTAGGAATTGTGAATACGCGCGAGGCAGACAAGATCTCGCAGCATGGGAAGCAAAGTGAACGCCGCGACAACCAACGAATCAACAAATGCAGGTCATCAAAAACGTGAAGAAGAAAATCTGCTTAAGGATGTGCTGAAACGAGCACATCAATGTCGGAAAGACGATCAAGAGAAGGATTGCAATGGGGGGGGGGGGGGGGGGGGGGGGGGGGGGGGGAGGGAAAGACAATCAGGGTGTTCTGATGGACAACACGAACGTATTTCACTTCAAAACTTAATAACACTCATCGAAACACTGTGAAAAAATTGTTACAAGAAACTGTCAGATGCCAGAGTGAAATGACAGTAAGCTTGAGAAGGACGGTTTCGAAACTCAGTGTAGTCAACAGTAGCAACCAAGCAGCCCCACTCCCCACAGGTACTTACGCAAACGCTTTTGAGATTATCTCCGGCAGCGTTAGCTGATCCAGGAGCATAAAAAAACTTCAGCCTCAAATTTTGCCAAAATGACAACAGGGGAAAAACAAAAATGGAAAATGAATATTCCAAACTCACAAATGACGTCAATTCAGCTGATTCCACCTCTCCCTGTCATGACGTCACGACATCGCGTTCATAAAGGGTACCAAAAGTTCTTTTTCTCCATGATTGTACAATGTCCAGGATTGATGCTCGGCGTTTGGGGGATTTCTATGGCCTTCGCATCTCATCTAAGAAGGCCTACATGACATCAGAATGTAAAGAACAGCTTGAAAATGTCGCTGCAGATGACTGTGATCTCCTTCTCTTCCAATTGTAGAGCCGGGCCGTTTTTCTTCTGCTTCTTCCTTATGTAGAGCCGGGCCAAATTGCCGTTGAAGGCTCTGCTGTTTCGCCGAGTGCCAGCTGGTTGGATGGCTTATTGGGTAAAACAGGAATAAAACTATATACATGTACACATCTAGTGTGGATTTCCACCAGTGGCCAGCCTTAGGGGGCTGCAGGTCACTGGAGCTGCAGCGCAGGCGGCTGAAGAATGCCACTACTGTTGGAGCTGTGGATGTCTCACTGGAAAGTTTGTTCCACTCCCTCACTGTTCGGGGGACGAAGGAGTTGTGTAGAGTTGGGTGTTTTGAGTGCTCCTGGAAGATGCGAACACTATTCCTGCCGCGGGCCCTGGAGTGAGAAGGACTGTAGAGCATGGAGGGTGGAATATATACAGCCCATTCTCGATGCGATACAGCATTCCCAGTCTGTTACGGTGCCTTCTGGTCTCGAGGCTATACCGCTGAGTTTCCGGAGAAGATCAGTGACAGTGCCTGTGTGCGCGTTCAAAATAGCAGTTGCAGGCATAGCGTTTTGGCGTAGTAGGCTCTGCGTTGTGACGTTGTCGCTTTGCGGTGTCCCAGGCTTGGTAGTTTAAAAACAAACTGTTTTTAAATCATGTACATGGGTTGATGGGAGGGTTCATGGGGAGGCTGGGGGTGGCTGCAGGTAGTGGGGACTGCAGCTCAGGCGGGGCCTGAACGCCTCCAGTGAGGGTGTCGACGTGATGGTGGTTGGTAGCTGGTTCCATTCCCTGATGTTGCGGGGGGAAAAAAGGAGTGGTACAGTATTGGATGGGTAACCCGCTCCTCGTGAATTTTCTGTGCGCCTCTAGTCCGTTTGTCTGAAGGGCGGTAGAATGTGGTGGGGTTGAGGTCTACCAGCCCGTTGTGGATACGGTAGAGCATCATAAGTCTGTTGTGGTGCCGGCGCTCTTCAAGGCTGTCCCACTTGAGGTGCTCAAGCAATCGTGTCACGGCGCCTGGTGTCCTGTCGTGGAAGTTGTTGCGGGTGTATCTCGCTGCTCTCCTCTGGACCTTCTCCAGGAGTTGGATGTCTTGTCGTAAATTTGGATCCAATACGGTGGAGCTGTATTCCAGTGTAGGTCTGACCATGGTGGTGTACGTGGCAGCTTTGATTTCTTGGGTGCAGTCCCTGAAGTTTCTTCTGAGAAAGTCCACTGTTCTGTTCCCTTTGGCTGCCACTGTTTCCATATGTCGGGTCCAGGAAAGATCACCCACCATGGTCACGCCTAGGTACTTGCTGGAGCTCACCGTGTCCAGTGTTTGTCCGTGGAGGGTATAGTCTGTCTGTAGAATTTGCTTGTGTCTGCTTGGAGAGACTCGAATGGTGTTGCACTTGCTTGCGTTGAAGCTCATTTGCCAAGTGTTCTCCCAGTCTTCCAAGTGAGCGAGGTCGACGTGCAGCAAGGCTTGGTCCTGGCGACTGCAGATCTTCCTATAGAGGAGACTGTCATCTGCAAACAACCTGGTGTGTGAAGAGTTGACTACATCCGGCAGGTCGTTGATGTATGCTAGAAAAAGCAGCGGGCCTAGTACGGTGCCTTGAGGGACTCCGGATAGTACTGCAGCAGGGGACGAGTGTGCACCTTCGAGGGCAACATGCTGGCTTCTGCCGGTGAGGGAACGTCTGGTCCAGCCGAGTGTGTCGTTCCTTTCTCCGTAGTAGTGCAGTTTGCTCAGTAATCGATGATGCGGTACCTTATCGAAGGCCTTGGAAAAATCGAGCAACTCTACGTCCACCTGACCCCCCCCCCCCCCCCCCCCCCCCCCCCCCCCCCCCCCCCCCCCCCCCCCCCCCCCCCCCCCCCCCCCCCCTCCCCCCCCCCACACCCACGGCTAGGTTGCTGGCGATGTCGTGAATGGTTGAAATCATCTGTGTTTCACATGACCTCTGTTTTCTGAAGCCATGCTGTGCGTCGCTTAGTGTCTGGTGTTGGTCGAAATGGGTCATGACGCTGCTGTGCAGAATATTATGATTGCGTTGTTCCTCACTCTGGTGTCAACGACATCAAAGTTACAGATCCAAGGGTGTCATCAAAGAAACTGATCTGTGTTGTTCAACAGATCAAAAATCAACTTCCAAAGATCAAAGTTGTGATGAGTAGGATTGCACCTGTGAAAGGCAAGATTCTGGAATGTAGACGGGAAATGTACAACGATTGCCTACTTTCTGACTTAGCACAAAACAACGTATCGGTCCTCTCACATGAAAACTTTCCAGCTCAGAACAAAACCCTCATGAGAGAACCCATCTACTTCTCCAACAAAGGCACCAGTGTAGTTGCAAAATATTTGGGGTGACTTGTCCACAGACTCTTTTAGGAGCGACCAATCAGAAAATCCTTTCAGACGAGGGCATGGGGACGAGAGGCACACGAGACGAACCCTTCAACTAGTACCATGAACTGTGCGAATTCCCTGTCAACTACCATTACTACAGACCTCGTGCTCCCTGACGGCTCCATATCGTCAGTAGAATTCACACAGACACCAAAACCGGTTTGGTGACCACTTATAAAATTTGAGTTACATTTTTCAACATGGAGCTACGCGATGACAGTCTTTCTATATTCCAATGGAACGCTTCAGAGTTCAACGCAAGGAAGAAGGCAGAACTCTGAAGCGATCCTGAAGCGATCAAAGCTAAGTGAATGTTCGTTATTTTATTCGTTTTTGTTTCATCTGAAGAAGACCTAAGAGGTCGAAACACGTTGTGTTTTGTCTTGTGACTCGTTTGTCCACGTTTCTCTGGGCGGTTCGCTGACATTTATTTAAGATCTATTAAAACTAATCAATGCACACCCATGGGTTCAAATTACCTAAACGCTATTACGTTTAGCTACTAGCATTGTTGTTTCGAAGCTTATTTACGGGCAAGAAGTTATTTCAATGCCCCAGAAACCCTGTTGAAGAAACTACGGTCAAAAGACAGTAAAGCTGTTAAGGTAGTACTTGGTGTTCCTGTACACACAAATTTGTTAAATACTAATAAAGAAGCAAACTTACTATCACTGTCGGACCAACGGAAACTGGCAACGGCCAAATATGTTGCCAGAAGTATATGTTTCAAATTCTGTCAAACCTGGTATATTAGTAAATTCTGAAAAGGACTTTCCTAAACGGGCTCAACACCTTACCTCTCTCCAGCCCGTTAGGAATTACACAAATGAAATATTTGAAAAGTTTTAAGATGTTGAAAGTATTTCAGATGTGCCAATAGTATCAAGCATACCTCATTGTGAGCATATCCAAGCTAAATTTGATATAGATTACACTGACATGAAGAAGGTTGATAACATTAAAATTCTGTCATGTGAAGCAATAGAACACATTGAAACCGTGTATCCAAATCATTTGAAGATTTTCACAGCTGGTTCGATTTTAGAATCATATGCAGGGTACGGTTTTGCTATTCCATTGCTGAAGATTCGTATATCCTTTTGTCTTAGGAAAGGGTTCTCCATATTTACGGCAGAACTGTGTGCTCTTCTTATGGTGTTGATTTTTATGTGTGACAATAACACTACTGTCTATAGTAATTTTGTGCGTGGATTCCAAGTCAGTGGTAAATAGCTTGCAAAACTGGGAATCAAAAAAAAAAGAAAAGAAAAGATTTATCTCTTGAAACAAGATATATAAATGTTATGTTCAAGGGAATTGGGATATCTTTTTGCTGGATTCCATCACACTGTGGCGTATCTAGTTATGAAACAGCAGATAAATTAGCTAGGGATTGTGCGTAAGAAAAACAGCTGAGAGTAGTTTAAAACTTGATGTTCAAGAAATTAATTCGTCATTGGAAAAAATGCGTGATCAGTGAACACCTTCCAGAGAACTACGAAATCTTATCATGCCCGCGATATTTGTCATCTTTAATATACAAGGTTGGACTAAATTCGTGGAAAACCAAATTTCCCCAAAATGTGCCATGCGACTGTTCAAGCCTTCTATATCAATGGACCATGTTCCTTTTCATTGTTCAATATTCATCTCATCATATGAAGAATCGAACGTGGATGTGACTGACTGTGCAAATAGCAAAAGTGCTTTCCGTGCATCACATTAACACAATTGTATAAACGCTCCCCTTCGCCTCGCTCCTTCTTTTAAGTCTAATATCACCAAGTGTGAACAGACTCTAAATTAAAGAACTCACCCACCCTATACAAAATCGATCTATTTCTAAAGAATCGAAGAAACTGATCAACTGTTTCAGCTACCTTGATATAGCAGGACGCAGCCGAATCCTAAAATTTACAACAAACATTTTTAAGCCCGGCGTCCACATCCACAAAACATTATATGGCAAAGGGAGACAAGTATGTTATGAGAGTGCTCGGGTTTGAGGACCAGAAACCACCAGAACGAGAACACGTAAAGAGGACCAGCGGAAATGATAAATGTTGGCCTTGACACTGGCGAGAGTCAAACTCGCAAGATTTGATAGCCAACCGGACGCTTCTCTACTGAGCCAACTAAGCATCTCTTCGGACAAATCATATTAGCCGATAGGCCTTCCGTAAACAAGGAACATATCGCGACTCGCTGTCCGGTCCTTTTAGATTGGACATCGTTGAAAATCAGGGCAGCAGGAAGAAAAGACAACATAGGAACGGTCAAAAAAAAAAAAAAAAAGAAAGAAAGAAAAAGAAAAGAAAAAAAAAAGAAAGAAAGACAGAAAGAAAGAAAAGAAAACGCTTGCAATAAACGTTGTTGGAAAATATGGACGTCTGTCTCGAACACAGCTATACTGTTAAATCCTTTCTGAAGGCGTCCAACACATGCAAGTACTTTTTGTTGTTTTGATTTGTTCAGCGGATATAAGTTACAATTATACGGTCATCCCCTATGAAATACTTGCCAGTGAGCTATAACTGCGACGCACACTGGGTGAGATTTTTAGAATTCATCAGGTGGTCAGCTTTAACATGTATGCCCAGGCAACACTCCGCTAATGAAATTTAGGAGTAATATGACCATTGTCTCTGTTAACTCGGTGACACCGGAAATCTCGCTGATTACGTAATCCATTAAAGAACTCTCTCTCTCTCTCTCTCTCTCTCTCTCTCTCTCCTCTCTCTCTCTCTCTCTCTCTCTCTCTCTCTTCGTTTCCAGGATCAGGAGAGCGCCATTGTCGTGCGGCCTTATACTTTTTATACGTTAATGAAAAGCAGTAGTATTGTCTGTCTGATGTAATCTTCGTGTGTTAACTTCATATCCCTGTACGAATCTCTCTCTCTCTCTCTCTCTCTCTCTCTCTCTCTCTCCTCTCTCTCTCTCTCTCTCTCTCTCTCTCTCTCTTCGTTTCCAGGATCAGGAGAGCGCCATTGTCGTGCGGCCTTATACTTTTTATACTCTCTCTCTCTCTCTCTCGCTCTCTCTCTCTCTCTCTCTCTCTCTCTCTCTCTCTCTCTCTTCGTTTCCAGGATCAGGAGAGCGCCATTGTCGTGCGGCCTTATACTTTTTATACGTTAATGAAAGCAGTAGTATGTCTATCTGATGTAATCTTCGTGTTAACTTCATATCCCTGTACGAAATTCTCTCTCTCTCTCTCTCTCTCTCTCTCTCTCTCTCTCTCTCTCTCTCTCTCTCTCTCTCTCTCTGAATGCATAGAATATGTTTTAGCCTTTCTGTGTGTTCAAAGGCGATTTTTTTAAAAGTTGAAATATTAATGCAATTTTCATTCATTCAGTTATTAATCCATTTGATTATTCTTTACGTTTTACCGACTCTTTCTTTCTTCATGTTATTACAAATATAGTTTCTTCATTCACGAATGTCATTGCAACCATGTGTTCATTTATCATGTTTATGCATTCATTTATTCGTTCATCGTTTGATTCGTAAATGATTTTTATATATATTGTTTGTATTTATTCCGAACTTCATTTTCTCGTTTATTCAGCAGTTCATGCTTTCAATTAGTTACTCCTTTTTTTTCATGACCAGTTCATGCATTCATTTATTTTATTCATTCATTCATTCATTCATTCATTCATTCATTCATTCATTCATTCATTCATCAATCAATCAAACATTCATTCATTCGTTTGTTCATTCATTCATTCATTTAAACAATTGTAGGTAGTTTTTGGAGTTAGTTACTTCCTTTCCTGTTGTGTTATATCTCTGTGTTAATATCTTTATTATGCATTCATTTACTCGGGTTACATTTTGTCTTGCTTGCGTTTTTTTTTTTTTGTTTGTTTGTTTGTTTTTCTCTTTTCTATTTTTATTTCATTTTATTTTTTAATTTTAATTTTGTTTTTGTTTTTTTTTTTTTTTTTTTGTTTGTTTTTTTTTTTTTTTTTTTTTTTGAGGGGGGGGGGGGGGGGGGGGGGGGGGGGGGGGGGGGGGGGGGGGGGGGGGGGGGGGGGGGGGGGGGGGGGGGGGGGGGGGGGGGGGGGGGGGGGGGGGGGGGGGGGGGGGGGGGGGGGGATTCGTTTTACTTATATATTAACTGTTTTCATCCATTTTCCCCTGTTCATTACTTTTCTTAAAATGATTCGCCAGTCAGGTAAAGTAAACGAAGAAACGTAGGAGTCAGTCTTTCACAGATCCCATGGCAACGACTCACATACTCAGATCATTGCACGTACACGGATCACATCAGTTTCACTGGCACCTCAGGCAGTATTTATGTCACCGCGTTAAATCAGCGTCCAAGGGAATACAATGGGTTACAAAGCTTCCATTGCGAATTATGGGTTAAGAGCAGCAGTGGCGGCTGATAGTAGGCCTACTAGCAATGTAATCAATCTGCATATATATGTATATATATATATGTGTGTGTGTGTGTGTGTGTGTGTGTGCGTGTGTGTGTGTGTGTGTGTGTAAACAAATCCACCACTGACACACGTACGCTGTCACTGGAATCACTTTAATGATGAGGTAGGCCACTTTTTTAATTTCTGAAATGGACTCATTCTCACCATGCATTGTCTGTTTTTGCTTGCATGTATGTTTGTTTGTTTTTTGAACAGATGGACATTCTCTGGCTGATCTCAATGTCTTGGCGTCAAATGCCAAGCGTCTAGCTTTATTCATGCACTAGTGTGCGGCGCACTGACACTTTCATTCTGCTAAGTTTGCTGCATAGTATACTTTTAATCAAAAATGCAATACACACTCGCACCTCCTCCAAATTCTTCCCTTCCCCCCCCCCCCCCCCCCCCCCCCCCCCCCCCCCCCTGTGTGTGTGTGACGCTACTTCCCGGTGCATAATGTATTGAAGAAAGGCGTGAACTGTCCAGGAACGATCCAGAACGAATCGCAGCTACTCCACGCGTCTTTGTTCCTTGGAATTCATTTCATTGGTGTGTGCGACTACAAATCTGTTTATGACTTTCCTCGTGTCTGGTGCTTTTCTGTCGGTGTGTGTGTGTGTGTTTCTCGTGTATTTGCTTTTCTGTCGGTGTGTGCGTGTGTTTATCGTGGTATTTGCTTTTCTGTCGGTATGTGTGTGTGTGTGTGTGTTTTTTTTCGTGTATTTCCTGTTTTGTCTGTCAGTAAGTTGACGCAAAAACCGCTGAACCTATCTTAACCAAACTTGGTGGCAAGATGGAATATAGCGCAAGAACGAAACCTTTATGATTTGGTGCAGAGCGAATCAGATAAAATGGTTTATCCTCATTCCGTTAATTATCATGAAGAAGCAAACGAACAAAGAGACAGGTTGCAGTTCATTTAGCCTGGCGGCAGTAGGACCATTAAATTAACCGTCAGAGGCTCACTATGTCAAGGCCGGAGCATGAAAGAACTCTTTCCGCCGTCTTTCAACTTCCCTGATGTAAAACCAAATACCCATTTACTGCTGGATTCACAGAGGCGGCTTAAGTTCGATCTGTAGGAGTGGTTCAAGCTCACGACGTCAGCTTCGTAGACAAGCGCATTACCCAATTTCACTAGAATGACTGAATACCTGCTGACCAATATTTATTCGTTTTCTTTTGGCGCTGACCGGGTTCAAAAGGTTAAGAGCACGCTTCGTATCATTATTTATATTGTTTTTTTGTTTTTTTTTTTGTTTTTTTGTTTAAATCTGTTCATTTGCTTACCGATTCAGTCCGCATTGACACTGTTAAATTACACTTATACATTTTAGAGAGATCGACAAAGTTTTATTTTAATGAATGTGTTTTTTTTTTCAGCATTGAGATTGTTAAGTATCTCTTAGAAATTTTTAAGTGATCTACTAGCTTACACATTTTTCATGAAATGGTACATCTTCGTTTCCAGAGATATAAATGTTGACAGGGTCGCATTTCTTTGGGCCAAATTGAAACAAACAAAAAAGATGGGAGCTAACTTTGTCAGTATGTGCCAACTATTACATCCCCTAATGGAAAACAGTTTTGTTTTCAAAGTGCAGGTCCAGAATCTGTTCTACGTTAGTGGTGCTCACCCTGGTACTCTTCATTATACTCCTGTAAAGTGAAATCAGGAGGGAAAATCCTTCAGCCGAATCTTGAAAAAAAAAATTGTAGATCATCGTATTAACGTTAAGAGTGATATAATCTAAGAATATGTCGTGTTCATGGGCTAGTTAATTACCTTAAGTGACACATTTTGATATTCAGATGCTTCCCCAGAAGTTAAAGAATAAAATTCGATTTAGAAATACGCCTTGGTTTAAGGCTGTGTCAGACCATTTGACATAGGCTAGAACACCAAGGATACTCCAAAGTGTTGTTATGCTCAGCATAGTTATACGAGGATCGTCTT
>JADBJO010005409.1:37500-70000 GCA_016801955.1 Conus betulinus
CTCTCTCTCTCTCCGTTTTAAACCTGTTTTTGATGATGTTAAAAATCAACCAAGTTTCGCTGCTTTTTTTATGCTGGAGTCTAAAATCATCGACACAATGAAAAGACTTTAAATCAAACAACCAACCTGAAGAGTTGTCTCCCTCCAGTCATTTTGCAGTTTCTACACGCATACTACTTATCAAAGTCCTCTCAAACCCGGAGCAAAGAACTGGGGTTTGGATAGAATTAATAGTAGCCTATGGATATAGGTCTGAAATATTTGGATCCGATTAACATTTGATTTTGGAAGGGGGATCGTTCTGGCTGACAGAGAGATAGAGAGATAGACAGACAGGGAAAAGGAGCTAAAGAAGCAATGTGTTTATATCTGCAGATACGGTATCTTCTTGTTTTCTTTCTTCTTCTTCTCTTTTCTTTGTATTAGCATTATTGTTGCAGTTGTTGTTGCTTGTTTGGTGTCTGTTTGTTTGTTCGTTTGTTCTCTGTGTTTGTTTCGTTTCGGTTTGTTTTGATTGTTTGTGCCAAAGCAACTACGTGACCACTACGAGCTCTCACTTTTAAGCCATTCTTGTGTTATAGTCACATGATGAGCAGCTATTCCTGCGCATGTGTATGAATAAGTCTTCCGGTCAAGACGGAAAAGCGAGGTTTTTGCGTTCATCAGTTCGTTCGGAGAAGACAAAGCGTTGTTCATTCTGTCCTTTATCCAGGAAAGAAAACAGCAACATGGGGGATGATTTGCAAGAGAATTTGAAAAAAATATAAACTTCAGCTTCAACAGGTAAGCGTGTTAATCCGTCAAATGGATAGGTCTGGTGGTTCATTTGTTAATCTTATTCCGTGACTGTTCCGAGAACTGTGTTCTGTGTTCAGCCACTTCAAACATGAACAGCAGACTGGAGATTCTAGTTGTAGAACATGTAAAGTGTTTTCTACTTGTACAGGCCTATAGTTTGATCTTTCATTGTTTGACAGAAGGAAGACAGACTAATAGGAAAACATTGTTACTGAGACGGTTTTAGGCCAGTGGCAAAATTGACGTGTACTATTTTTTTTAGCATTATAATTTCAGCACGCCTGAACACAAGAGAGAGAGAGAGAGAGGGGGGGGGGGGGGGGGGGGGGGGGGGGGGGGGGGGGGGCTGGCTTTCTTAAAAAAAAAAAAAAAAGCATTCAGTTAACAGTTCAGGCTTTAACAGTGATATATTGCATATATGTATATATATATATATATTCCTTGGATAAGTTGCATTGCATGTTTGGACCATGAAAAAAAAAAATTTTTAAAAAGGAAAGAAAATGTCTTTCAGTTGCACCTAGAAAGTATGCATGACATCGTTTGCAGTCAGCTTTGGACCATTTATTTTATGTAGTAATGTCATCAAAAACCACAGCAAAATGGAACTTGCATGATGTATGATAAAAAATAAAAACTCTTATAGCCAATCCTAATGTACTATCATCAACATATTTTGCATGCATCAAGTTCTTTGACATAGTCTGTCATTGAAGATAAAAAGAGTTTCCTTTTGCTGATTTGCTTAAGGAGTCTGTGAAACCTTCATTCGGCTTATGAGGATTGTAGTTCTAGGGAGGAGATGTTGCAATGGCTACTTTTTAGTTGGCAGATGGGTGCTTGCACCTTCTGCACACTCTAAATATGACAGTGAAATACAGAGCTTCAGGTTATCAGGAATCAGGTGACCCATAGTTGGTGTGCATGGAAAAAATGACACAGTTTGATTTTGAAAATTATGGGTTCTGTTCAGTTTATCACTCACTATCTCATGCTAGTGGAAAAGTGGTACTTTGTTTCAGTTCATTGTAAAGATTGACAAGTTCCAGTCAGTACACTCTTCAGAAGCATATTAGTTGAAATGATTTACAATACTTTGTTAGGGTTGCAATGTTCTTTTGTGTTCAAAATCACAAATTTGCAGAGGATGCTTTTCATTTAAAACAAAAAACAAAGCTAAAAAAAACAAACAAACAAACAAACAAACAAAATATCCACAAAAAGTAGTGAAAACAGATTTCTGTTGCCGGCTCAACTCTAGCTATCATAAAGCGTCCTCACATTCTGTACAGTAGTCAGTCAGCTTTTTTCATCTTCAAAGCTTGGAAGTCATCTCATAATATATAAACCATAATCAGGTTGTGTTGGATGTGGGCAGAGTAGTAAACTAGACAGTTGATCTTTGCTATTGGTGGCAGAAAGAAAGTAGATTAGAAATTAATAGGTCTATTTAAACTAATTAAAGAATCTGAAAGTATGTGCTGGGTTCCCTGGACCGTTCATGGAATGACTGATTCAAAAAGAAACCCTTCATGGACATGGTTGATTCAAAAGAAAAGCAACAGGTTAATTTACTGTTGAGTACTGTCATCCAGCATTATGCCCCTTCTCAAAGGTTACTTGTATTACACTGGAACACTAATACTGTAATAGTGTTTGTAAAAAATTTTTTTTTTTTTTTTGGTAAGTGTATGCTTGACTAATAACTCGGTACAAACTACAGTAGAAAGGATGCGTTCCAAACTAGTAATAGACACAATATTCATGTGTTTGATAAAAATTCATGTATTAATAACACTGCACCAATGATGAAAACAGAACTGTTGTCATGTGTACAGATGCGATATAACCTACGCTTAGCAAAGTGTCCCATGAAAGAGGTGTAACCAAGGTTAAGAATAAGTAATCTATCATCGTCCTTTTTTTTTTCCATTCTGTTGTATCTAAAAACCAAGGTTTAGAATAAACCTATCATGATCCTTTTTTTTTTTTTTTCTGTAGCATTTAAACCAAGGTTTAGAATAAAACAATCTATAATCATCCTTTTCCTTTCTTTTGTAGTAGCAGCATACAGAAAGGAATAGTTCCAAATTATACCCTAGCATTAACTAGGCCCAAGAGACACAGACACCTGCAGTGTTGGCCTGGAAATTTGAGCAGCACTATCTGAGACGCATCCATTAAGTGGGTGAAAATGCATTGTGTGGTCCCAGTCTTCCCAAATGAGTCCAAAGTAAAAGTCAGCTTTGAATAGGAGCCATTTTGGGCTATGATGGGAATTGAATCCACAAGCTCTTGGCTTGTGGAGTGGGAGTCCATAATACTCGTCACTTTGGTATATGACATCTTTTACAAAATTTTGCCGTTATGTGCATTTTCCTCCTGCAGTTTAGAAGTATGGGAGATAAGCTTGTCGAGATGAGTCCTCCCTCAGACCCCCTCCCCGTCCCTCCGGCACCCCAACCTCCTTTTTCCCCACTTATGAAAACTTAAAAAAGCTGTCTTACCTTCTCAACCCCAACTTCAGGAAAAAATGTTTTGAGGAGATGCCTGTGGGGAAGACTATTTTGAACCAGTTTCGGGTTACAGTTTTCAGGCTTGCAGTAATATTACTCAAAACATAGTTTCAGGTTTCAGGACCCTTCCCTACTTGCACCCCTGACAGTGTCACCTGTGCAGTTTACAGTTTTACTACTACTACTAGTAGTTGTAAGCAATCCGGGGATAGGAAGTTTTGTTAAGCCCCCAGCAGTCTGTAACAATGGATACTTGCAGTACCTATACTAGGCTACAGGATGTCTAGTGACATGATACGGATGTTGTGTCTGATTTTGATGGTTCGAAGTCTCAGAACTGAGAATGATAAATTGAATAGGTATTTTAACTCTGGAGTTACAGACTAACCACCCTCAGTCTGCTGTCCAAACATTGACATAACAGCAAGATGGTGCTAATCATAAGTAAAATTATGTAACTTGAATATCAGAGATGTATAGTGTAAATATAAAATTTTTCTTGTGTAATATGCCTACATATTTTGATTGCAGTATGTCTTTTTCATGATTTTCTCTCATTGTAACTGTGGCAGTACTTAGATCAGTTTTAAAAAAAAAAAGTGTGTGTGTGTGTGTGTGTGTGTGTGTGTGTGTGTGTGTGTGTGTGTGTGATTTAGTGATCATTAGCTACAGATTGCAGGGCTGCAGATTCACAGTTTTTAATCATCCTTCCAAAGTTTGTTCTGCCTGCATAGGTGAAGAAACATTCATGAAAATGCTGGAATCAGTTTTCAGCCTATCAACAGTGGTAGGGGCTTGAGACAGAGGTGTGAATGTGACTGTGAGAAAGGAAATGCAGTCTGTCTGAAGCTGACAGCTCAGTTACCCTTTTAAGTTCACTGGCATTGTCAAGAACTGGTTGCCCAGTGGAGAGATGGGGAGAGAGCATTTCCTCTTGTCTGCCAGAAACTTTGAGTTGTACGGGACAGTCCGACATATCTTACGTGGAGCCCTGGGTTGATACTGTGCTAGATCTCTTCAGAAGTACTACACTCATGCACACACACACACACACACACACACACACACACACACACACACACACACACACACACACACTCAGAGTTTGTTTTTATTGGTTGTTGCTTTTTGTTTGGGTTTCTGTTCAACAATTCTTATCTGTTTTCCCATTCAATTTGGTTTGTCCAGGTGGAGGCGTCCCTCACCACAGACGCAGACAATGAAGATCTGCAGAAACTGAAGGGAGATTTGCAGGTGGGTACTTGTTCACCTTGCTATTAGAGTAAGCATTGAGATGATTGACTTGGAAATGTGTATGTGGCTGATACTATTACGATAGTATGGGTTTTTATTTTGATAGCACCAACATCGATCTGCTGAAATCTGATTTTCACAGGGGATAGTAATTTATGTATTGTATACTCTTACTAAGTTACTATGAGTGAAAGTTGCGCTACACAGTGATGCAGTAGTAAGTTATTGACTACCCAGAGTTAAAAGTGGCTGCAGTGGTGGCTGAATACAACAATAAAAAGGGGGGATCTTATTGAGTTGATTCCTTTTGTTTCTTTCCCCCCAATTTCATTATATTCCCCACTTTTGATGATGGTGTGATTCCAGATCTGTCCTGATTTTTTGTGTTTTTTTTAATTCTTAGATCTTAAATTTCAGGTCAGGGTATTGTTTGCCAAACATTGAATTACCACTTGTTGGCACACACTTGTTACAGTAAGCTAATACCAGCAACACCAGTCACTGGAATGGTTCTACCTCAAATAAACAGAAATTTGTTTCAACATCTGAAACCTAACAGAGGAGGAAAAAGAAGGAAAGAAAGTAAAAAGGAAAAAAAAAAGAAAAAAAAGGATGAAAAAAGGAAAGCTAAAAACATCTGAGACTTTTCACAAGTGTGACCAGGAGACTCTGGAATGCCACTGACAAAGAAGCCTGGAGTATCGCACAATTTGTCACACTTTTCCTGACACTGACTGTTTGTGGGTACACTACAGTCTAGTTCATCTACATCCCAGCAAAGAGTGAATGTGGGATACACCAGATTTGGAGTACTTAGCTTTGAATGGATGGATGTGGTGGCATGTTGAACAGAAGTTTAGTGCCAAACAGTGGCGGAATAGAACACATAACCCAGCCTGTACATAGAAATCATTAAGAAAAACAAGGATATCAAAAATTGAACAGCACAGTGGGGGGGGGGGGGGGGGGGGGGGTTGTGTTTGTTTTTTTTTTTTTTTTTTTTTTTGTTACGTATTGGAGGGACATTTGAAACAACAACTTGTATAAAGAGAGATAAGCTTAGAGGGTTGTTATGGTTGTGTCAGTGGCTCTGACATCTTGCAAGTGTTTCTGGATTACCAGTCCCTTTGGAGAGCAATCAGCCCAAGTTACACAAAAGAAGTTGTAGTTAAGTGAACAGAACATGTCATTACATATGAGAGTATCACTATCAGATGCAAGCATTACATAGGTCTATAATAGGGATTTGGTGTAGAAGATTCAAGTATGTGAAATTAAGACCGTTTTGATGAACAGAGACAGTTCTTTCTGGTTTTTTTTTGTTTTGTTTTGTTTTGTTTGCTTGTTTTTTTGTTTGGCTGTACTACTTTTATCAAATACATAGCACGGAATTCTAGCCTTTAGTTCACTTATACTACTTTTAGCAAATATATTTAAGCGTGAAATTCTAGCCAAAAATTGAAACAGTCAGTTGAGGGGAAAAAAGTCCGGGAGAAGCTGGGGAAAGAGCAAAGTGTTGTCCCACTAACTGAATAGTCTGGTATGATAAGTGAGAACACAGTGTCAGGGTATGGTAGAAGCTGTTCTCTGCCCGCCTACTCCTTACTGCCCATCTCCTCTCTGGTCTCCCCACATGTGTTCTTGCCGCAAACAAAACATTCAGAAGATGAAAGCTTGCCTCCTCCCTCTCCTCCCACCCCCTTGCCTTTGCAGAATGCCCATGTTTACTTTGCTTTAGTTTCATAACAAATCTTAAATAAATGTCAGCGAACCGCCCAGAGAAACGTGGACAAACGAGTCACAAGACAAACCACAACGCGTTTCAACCTCTTAGGTCTTCTTCAGGTGCAACAAAACAAGAAACAAATAACGAAAATGCACTTAGCTTTGATCGCTTCTGTGTTCAGCGCAAGAAAGAGGCGTTGAATGAAAACGAGGCTGTTGGAAGGGAAATAATGTGCGAGTCAAAGTCGTAATGATGATAATATTGACAGGAATACTAATAATGGTCAAAATATTTTATATATATATATATATATATAAAATATTTTGACCATTATTAGTATTCCTGTCAGTAATATTATATCATCATTACGACTTTGACTCGCACATTATTTCCCTTCCAACAGCCTCGTTTTCATTCAACGCCTTCTTCTTGCGCTGAACACAGAAGCGATCAAAGCTAAGTGCATTTTCGTTATTTGTTTCTTGTTTGTTGCACCTGAAGAAGACCTAAGAGGGTGAAACGCGTTGTGGTTTGTCTTGTGACTCGTTTGTCCACGTTTCTCTGGGCGGTTCGCTGACATTTATTTAAGATTTGTTTAGATTTCCGCCCTGCAGTCGTTTCACTTTGCAACTAGAAAGGAGCAGAGGGTAAAATCTGTAATACAGCATTTACATCACAGGTCTTTGGGAGTGGGACAGGTGTTTGCAAGGGTTTGGGGCTTTGATGACTAGCGCTGTGTTACTTTTACTTCCACTGTTCTGGTTTTTTTTGGTTGTTTTTTTTTTTTTTTTGTTCTAATGCAAGACTGAGAGTTAGGGGCATTGAAAACTGAAGGAAGTGAAAAAATGACCTCGATAAGAAATGGAGAAAGTTAAAGTCATTCTGATCAAGTAGTGAGGACTGGGGGAGCGAGAGAGAGAGAGAGATGAAAGAGTTGTGTCCTTTATAGCAATGAACCAAAAAAGGAAAGCAGAAGGGGTTTCTCTCCAATCAAACCATCCAACCTAATGCGTGTGAGACTCTTATTGTTGTAGATCCTAGTGCCGGCAGATCGCACACTCCACCCTTGTGCATTTGCTGCTGAATACGACGAGTAAGTACAGCATCCATGACGACAGTGTGGCACTCTAGTGACCCTTTTCTTTACTTATTCTGTTCGTTGAGTATGTGTGAGTGGGTGTCCATTTTTTTTTTTTTTTTTTTTTTTTTTTTTTTTTTTTCGTATCTTGATGCTTTGATCAGTTCATTTTCTTCACATTAGTCATACTGGTTGATACCATGTTTCATGTTTTGTATGATCAACTGTTCTGTCACGAAATTTGATGATGGCATAAAGTTGTCATTTGTTCATGACCAGCTGTACAGATATGCAGTGTTGGGTATTGGCTCAGTTATAAAGTTTACTACTACTAATACTACGAAAGTACCTGTCATATGATAAGCCCAGTACAGTTCTTTCCAGAAGTTTTCTGCATTCACCCATTCTCTCTCTCTCTCTCTCTCTCTCTCTCTCTCTCACACACACACACACACACACACACACACACACAACACACACACACACACACACACACACACACACACACACACACACACACACACACGGGCACACATGCACGCACTCATATACATGACACACACTTAAGTGACTTATGCTACACTCTTTAGATGTTGGGACCAGGGCATAGGAGAAATTGGGGGCACTGATTGTCTTAAAGGAACAAGCATAAAGACGAGGCCTAGATTTGAAAATACAGTGCTTTTATGAAAGGAAACAAAGTGCTACTGTACTACAGTGAAACCTCCAAATAAAAGACCCTCCTATTAAAACATCTGTCCTTTGGAATTGAAAGCTTTTTTTTCTTGTTTTCTGATTTTAATAAAAAAAAAAAATCGTCTGCATTTTTAAAATAGATTTTCTACCAATAAAGACCCTGCAAAGTGCAATTGAAAGAGTCCTTTCCTTGAAATGTATTTCTTCAGAATATTTTTTTTCTTCTAGAATTGCCTCAACTCAGGGTTTAGAATTTATGGAGGTGTTTCATTGAGAGTTTCCACTGTACTTTCTGTTTCACCTGTGTGTGTGTTTAAGTTCTGTGAAGTGAGTTCCATCGTTCCCCTTAAAAAAAAAGATGTTTAAAAAAGATGATGTCATCTGAATAAGACTACTAAACACATTCAGTTTATTTTGCTTGACTAGAAGAACCAGCTATGAAATCCCAGGAAAAGAGTTGGATGTCAGAGGTTACTTTGGAGTCAAGTGTGACAAGATGACAGCCCAGAGATGACCCTTTGGCATTGGCTGAGCTATGAACAGAGTGAATTGATTTTGAATTTTAAGTGGCCCTTAAGGGCAAGTTGTGTGCATTCATTCTTTTCATTTCTCTCTCCTCCCCCCCCCCCCCCCCCCCCCCCCCCCCCCCCTTTTTTTTTTAACTCTCCCCCCTTTAGCCAGCCACTGTCCTTGTCAATAAAGTTCTGTCTTTGATTCAAGAACTGTTTACTTTTCTGAATATGTGAGCGGATTCTTCCAGTGGGAGTAAGAGGTTGTTTGGTTCCCCTATATTTAAGTGAAAAGATACTTCAGGAAGAGGGTATGGAGTGATTATTTTTTCCACCTCTTTCTTGATTTTACCTCCTCCTCCCTTTCAAATTTTTAGGGGCACACATTGCAGGAGAGTAGGGGATGGATTGGAACTTAAAAGCCTTAAACGAGTTAAAGGGGATGGTTTTTTTTTTTTTTTCTCTGTGATCTAGTTTGGAAAGTATCCATGTGACTCAAAACTCACAGACTGTTTATTCCTTTTCTATCTAATACTAGTATTAAACACAAGTAATTCATGTATCATTGGCACTAGGTTTTTCACTGTTCTCTCTTATTAGGTGACTATTACGCTTTGCTTGGGAATCTTTTTAGGTGTATTGGGATAAATAATGCAGAGAGAGATGATGAATCATGCTTTCTGTTGGAATTGATTTCCTTTCTATCTGTTATTGTTTCTTCATACATGTATAGCTGGTTCTTCTGCGCAGGCATCAGCCTCTGTGTGGCTGAAATTTT
Organism: Conus betulinus; assembly: GCA_016801955.1. Classification (NCBI taxonomy): domain Eukaryota; kingdom Metazoa; phylum Mollusca; class Gastropoda; order Neogastropoda; family Conidae; genus Conus; species Conus betulinus. Next base: position 46,856 of record JADBJO010005409.1, read on the forward strand.
ATGTTGGCAACCTTTTGAACCATGTAAACTTGGTAAACAACAAGGAGTCGCGCAGGTCGCTCAGATATTAACGTAGACAGGCTGTCTTCTGTGGTTTCTTTTGACAGGAAGTGATTGATCTGACGCAAGAACTCATCTCAGGAAAGACTGTTGGAGCGGCGGGAGGGTCAGGAGTCGAAGGAACGAGCGGCACTACTGCTGCGGCTGAGGAGGAAACTTCAAGCCAAGAGCCACAGTATTCATGGAAGGTTGGAGACCAGTGCATGGCCATCTATTCTGAGGATGGAATGTAAGTTACTCTCATTTGTGTAGATATGGATTTGTGTGTGTGTCTGAATGAACTCTGTGTGTGTGAGTTTGAATGTAGATTTTGCGTCTGTAAAATGTTTGTGGCTGTATGAATAGACTGAAAGGCCATTAGCTGGAAAGGTTTGTTATCATGTATCAGAGGTGTCAAGCCAGCAGAATTATATCTTAACTTTTTTCCTATTTGAAAGGAGAGTATTGAAAGTTTAGGTTCCGTTTCTTGACGAGATGGTCCATGTTCTCATTGATGCCAGTTGAGGTATTGATTTGATCACACAGAGTTAGTAATACTAACAGAGAATGCATAGAGCAATGAACGCAATGAATTGCAATTAGGTGAGGAACGCTGAATCAGTGAATGCTCTCAGTGCCACCAGTTCAGTGAAGGAACAGGGCTGCCCTGGATAGTTTGTGTGTCACAGATGCAACAAAAGTGTCATATACATTTCCAGACTTCGGACTGAAGGTTGAACCATACAACAAGCTAGTACTTCAACACACATCACTGAAGGTCAAGTGGATTTGCTTTACAGCTTAACCCTCTTCTGTATGCACCTACCTACGCTTACTTAACGACGAAAACGTACGGCAAGAGAAGTAACTCATAATTTGAACATGGTTACCCAATTTAAAAATCAATGTAAAAGAGAGAAAAGGAAATAATGAAATTAAAATAATTTTTAAAACTTCCAACAAATGTATATGTTGCTATATAATAAGTTTGAAGAATGTCACATGAGCCATTTATTTGGGGGGGGGGGGGGGGGGGGGGGAAATAATTTCTTCAGAACGTTCTTACAAATTGTTGTTCATCACACCTATAACGTCATCATAGTTGAAATCAAGGTCATGCTCAGCATCATTACCCTGCACTTTCACTTAGTCTTATGTCATAAATCCTACAAATCAGCTCATCTTCATCACTATGCCATAAATCCTACAAATCAGCTCATCTTCATCACTAAGTCCAATGATAAAGTGCCAGAAATCAAGGTTAGCCATGGTGAAAAACAGCACTTCAGCCGCAAAACTTTTTTAAAAAATCATAACTCAAGAACTACGGCACGTATCGAGTTGCGGTTTGTTGCAAACAGAAGTGGATTCTAAAAGGAAAATGGAAGTTACGTTTACGCGAGACTATCTTTTCTACGAGAAACATGGCAGCGCCCAATGTTGCCACATGGTTTACTGGGTGCTGGCAGGCGCTCAGCCTTTCGGCCGTGTGATTTCCGGTCGGGGCGCTTGCTTGTCGAGAGAGTTAAGGGAGAGCTTAAACTCTGCCTGACTTTGCAACATTCCATTGAAATGCACCTTTGTCAGGCTGCGAACTGTATTTTTGCAATAGTTGCTGATTGCCTGCATCTTCAGTATTGAAGAAAGTTATTTCAAGCAGGGTTCGTACGAGACTTTACAAGTGCTTAATTTTTGGTACCTTCTTTTTAAGGCCTTGGAAGTCCTTGAAAATCAGGCTTTTGTTCATAGGCCCTTAAAAAAGTGCGTAAATATATGTAGCTGCCATTGACTTAAGATAAAAAGTCTGTGTAAAACCTTGTCTGTTTAAAAAAAAAAAAAAGTTGAAATTGATTTTTTTTTTTTAAGTATAAAAAGTAAAAGAACTCAGAGTTCACTGATGATCTGCTACATCTGAAAACACCAGAGTTACCAACCTTCACGGAGCACGTACACATGATAGAATGATCTGCCGTCTTGAAATTTAGGAAGCCAATATGCCAGGGAAGTGTTTGTTTAATGTTGTTTGGCTGGAAAAGGAAGACTACAAAGAATGGTTGGTAGACCCAGGTGGAGACAAAAGCCAGGCCTTTTGCCACATATGGAAAAAGGTCCAAGACAGTAATTTAATTTGTGTTAGTATTTCATGATTATTTTTCTTAAAAATTATCATTGAAATAAGTCCTTGAAATAACAAAAATAAAATACTTAAAAAGCCCTTGAATTTTGTGACAGGAAATCTGTAGAACCCTGTCAAGGGAATTCACTTTTATACACAGACACGGATGTATAATTGTACACACACACACACACACACACACACACACACACACACACACACACACACACAAGAAGGTGAAACAAGTACGTTTATTTTTGTGAGACAACAAGCTTGGTCATCAGACATGCTGTCACCAGATCATTGTCAATTGTGACAGCCAAAACATTAAACAAAAAAAAAACAAAAAAAAAAAAAAAAAAAAAAGAACTGAAAGATACAAGAATTGAAAAAGAAAAGATGTTAGTCCTCAAAACATCTTGGCCAGAATTTTACAACAGAAATAAATATGCTGAAATTATAGCAGCCGATACACGGTCAGCTGTGTGTATGTGAATTTTATCATGTGAATTGAATGTTTAAATGCACTTTATTACATAAAATTCTTTTCTTTTTTTTTTTTTTCTTAATCAACAACAGGTTTCTGCTGTGCTAATAAACACATACAGGGTTCGTAGGCCCCTTGAAGACCCTTGAAAACCCTTCAAATTTCAACTGGGTCAAAGAGGCCCTTGAAAACCCTTGAAAACTGCAGATATCCCTACCATCCCTTGAAATCCCCTTAAAAATCGTTTTCGGACCAAAACTGACCGTAACATTTGAAGACGAATCGGAGAACAAACGCGAACGAGACTTCAAACATAGATTTTCACCTCTTGAATCGTTTTGTGTGTCTACACTACTATTGATAACTGATTATGGCATTAATTGTGCGCACATACATGTGGAAGCTGTGTTTTTTAGAATGTGTGATGGAAAATATAGGGGTTTTTGGTTTTGAGAGCAGTGTGTATATTAAAGTGGTCAGGTTTCACTTAAGTGCACTGCAGTGAGCCCCAAGCTTTTGGGAAGGCAAAATTATAGGACAGTGTACCAGTCAAATGTTAAAAAAAACACACACACACACACACTTGAAAACAGGATCTTCTGAAGCTTCTGACTGGAACTAGGAAGACTGTGAGTATCTGATGACTCAACTTCACTGGTGTAGCATGGTATTATAAAAGAACAATCTGCATCACTTTTTGCATCATTTAGACAGATGTTTTGGTGCAACATCTTGTCAGCACTGCTGGGTTTAAGAGAACCTCTGCTGTGGGAATGTGTTGGACAGTGACGCTACATCAAGCCATAGGACTGCTGAAGTCATGTAGAGGAGGGTGAGGGAGAAAAGGAAGTGCTGGACAGAAAAATTGTCAATAGCCTCTGAAGAATTGGTCAAAACTCACAAGCTGAATCACTGGAAATGGGATGGCTGGACAAACTTGATAAAGATGAAATGGTGCACAAACTTGTTGACTAGATGAGTGATGTCATCGGGGGGGGGGGGGGGGGGTTGTGTGTGTGTGTTATTGCATGCTGTGTGATGTCATTTTTGTGTGTGTGTGTGTGTGTTATTGCACACTGTGTGATGTCATCGTTTTTTTTGTGTGTGTATTATTGCAGGGCTGTGTGAGAGAATGTGGCAAAAGGGATACTGTGGCTGGGGGGGGGGGGGGGGGCGGCAAAAATATCGATTTCTCATTTAGACAATTCAGTGCACATAAAAGCATGTGCCTAATCATCAACACAGTGCTTTTTGGGATGTTGATACAACTTGTCTCAAGTCAAAAGAAAGATCGACGAGATCAAGAGTCCTTGAAACAGGTTCGTTTGGGAATATTTCGTCACTGATGCTGTGATGATTTACATTTTCAGCACAAGAATAAAGAAAAGACCCGACACTGTAACATGTGAGTTTTAGATTTTGAAAACTTTATTATTTGCTGTTGTCACTTTTGTCGAAATTGACTGATTTCTTTTTTTTTTTTTTTATCTCAACACCCAGGTATTATGAAGCCACGATTGAAGAGATCCTTGATGATGGAGCCTGCACCATCACTTTCAGTGAATACGGCAACACAGATGTCTCCCAGGTGTGTGTGTGTGTGTGTGTGTGTGTGTGTGTGTGTGTGTGTGTAACAGTATAGTTCTACTCTGATGCAGATAACTATTAGCTTGGCTATGAGATATATATGTATGTATGTATATGTATAGTTGTATGTGTGTGCAGTCAGTTGTTATTTATTTGTTTGTTTGTGTGTATTTTTTAATGAAAGACCAATAATTGATCGGTATTGTACCAGTATGCATCCTGCATGAAGATAAGTCGCAACTGTTGATTGGCGGTGTCCTGTTTACCAGTCAGTTTCATCGGTATTGTACCAGCATGCATCCTGCATGAAGATGAATAAGTCGCAACTGTTGATTGGCGGTGTCCTGTTTACCAGTCAGTTTCGTAGTTCAGGTACACTCAGTATTGTTGCTTTCATTTTATATCAACAATCAATGGCCACGTGTGTTAAAAGAAAAATAAGTCTTACTTATTTTAGGGATATTGAATTTGTAAACGAGCCAGACAGTTCATTGAAACCTGCAACCAGTGGCAGTATGCCCTCCCCACACCTTTCCCTTCCCTTCCACCAGTTCCACCCCACGCCTCCTCCCCACTGTCCACACTCCCATCTTGCCCACTCTGTACTCCTGTCCTCCTCTGTCTCCTCCCCCCAACCTTCACCTCATGCCCGCCTCTCCCTTCTCTGTGGTCCCAGTTGTTATCAGAGTTTACTTCTTCTTGTCTGGGGGCTTTGTAGGTTGGTCTTTAGCACACTGTGTGGGTTTTACATCATTTATGTTTGGACTTTCATGAATACCTCTAAAAAGATTCCATATGACTTCGTCACATCAGCCGCAGTCATTGTTTGCTTGCAAGCAGAATGTTCCAGTGTGTATATGATGAAGAGACTGAGAGTTTTCTGTGATGTTTTTGACACTGGGCATCAGTTCTACTGTTGTTTTTAGAAAAAAAAGGAAAAGGGAGAAAAAAAAAAAGAAAAAAAAATAGAGATATGTATATATTTATAGCAGTTTACTCATATGATCTGCACATATTTAGTATACGTTTAATGAAAATACAATGAACTGATGAAAATATGTTTTGAAAAGAAAAAGATATCTTGAGACGGGAGTTCATGAGCAGTAGTTACACTTGCGGTGTGTAACCATTGTGTGTGTGCACAGCAACCAAAGAGTGACAGCTCTCACTAACTTGTGTGCATGATCTAGCATCTAGATGGCATTCCAATTGCAGGGCCTACAGGTCATGAAATAAAGGGAAAAAAAAACAAAAAAAAAAAAAAAAAAAAAAAACCCAAAAAACTGGATAAATAGCCAGAATTTGTGTGCTAGAGTATGGTGATGAATAAGTTTTGAAAGTAATTTGATTTGGGAGGAATCTTTTTCACAGTGGATACTCAGATCAGGTATCTTTCTACCCCCAGCCACAGAAATCCCCCCCCCCCCCCCCCCCCCAGTCCCCATTCATCCCCATTCAAAAAATTTGAAATATGTATTGTATTTAACACACATTGTGTAGAAAATACACTGATTGCAGTGGAAAAGTGCAGCAGTAGCAGTTTTAGGGTAAACTGGTCTGTACATCGCTTTGGGCAGTGACTCTACTCTTCGATGATTTACTAATTTTGAAAAAAACAGAACGAAAGAGAACAATGAAGCAAAAGAGGGGGAACATCTCCAAGCACAGAAAATCCAGTGTGTATGATGGGGGTAAAGGTGCTGTGCTGTCTTCTGAATACCATGTTTTGATATGAATGCAGTACTGTTTTTAATGTGCACCAGGCCGTTTCCTTCGGTGGAGGCTGTTGTGTATGGTGACAGCCATGGCTATCATCATGGCAGAGAAGAATATTGGCTCCAAAGGGATGTCGGGGGCCCTTTCTGTAGAAACTGTTTCCCCTGTACCGTGAACCTTTGTGCTTGTAATAATTTCCCCTCAACTGTGATCCTCTGTGCTTGTAATAACTTCCACTTTACCTCTTTTTGATTTTTTTTTTTTTTTTTTTTTTTTTTTTTGGATGTTGTGTACTGTTTTCTGTCTTTCCCATATTCTTCTGTCTTTGTTTCGGACATTTTCTTTTACTGATCAAAATTTATAGTATGCCAGAATTTTTTTGTTGTATTAAAAGAATTAAGTATTAGTGCAATACACATTGCCAACAGTGGACAGTGGCTTGTTTGTCCTTCATTTTAAGATTACCTGTTTTTTTTTGTTTTTTTGTGTTTTTTTTTCAAAGATTTTGTTTCAGTTATATGCATTTTAATTCATTTTCTGTTTTTCTTTGGTAATCTGTGAAAGACTGAGTGAAATGACAGGCACCGCAGCACAGTCCGAGGATGTCAGTAGTTTGGCTACCATGTTGTGTACTGGATGTAATCTTGCCTTCATTGTTTGCTTATTGTTCAGGTTGGGCTCCCCCAATCCCCCCCCCCCCCCCCCCCCCCCCCCCCCCCCCCCCCCCCCCCCCCCCCCCCCGTGGCCCGTGTTTGTGAAGGACCTGTTGCATGATAATCACCTGTGTTTGGGGGGCGATTCCAGGTGTCCCTGCTGAAACTGATTGATGAGGGCAGAAAAAGGGGTGCAGAGACTGTGGCTGGACCAGACGCCAAAAGATCAAGTCAAAGTGAGTGCTTTGTAGTGTTCTTTCCCAAAGTGCAGGTACCCTGATATTATGTGCATGGTTACTGCAACTGAAGAAAATCGAGGGGGAGGAGAGGAAGAGGTTATGTACCCTTGTCTCTGGTATGTTTTGCCCTTGGTGGTTACTTTTTAGTGGACACACGTTTTCAGTAGTTGTAACCCTCTTGGGTTTCAGACTTCTTTTTTTTTCCCCCCAAAGGAAGGCATCTTTCTTTAAGATATTTCTCAATAGATGAAAGACAGGTTAAAAAGAAGTATACATGAAAACAAACGACGTTTTGCTCATAATTACAACTGCAGGTTTACATTCTCACTCAAACCTCTGATCACCAAGTGTGTAAAGCTCCAGGCCAGTGGATGTGCAGGCTGCCAGTGACAGAACCCGCATCACTTGTATTAGCAGGCCAAAGGTAAGTACCCATGTGAAAGACCAGGCTGTGTCCATGTCAAGCCATCTTTTGGCTTGGGAGACACAGAAAATGCCTGGTATGTACCAGGATGCATTGTCACTGTCAGGTTGTATTGAACTCTCTGTAGTAACAATTTTTTTTTTCGTGCATCTTCATAACACTCTCATGACCTACAGTGCATTTGATGAAAAGTAAACGTTGGTTTCAGTATCACATAATGATATATACCTGCATAACGACACATTGGGATGTGTGTTTATGAGCACCTAAATGTCTGGTCTTTTGTTATTTCTAATTGAATTGACTTTTATATCATGTTCATAATTAATCTATTTTACAAACTCTTTGATCTTAATTGCCCGATCTCTTGGTGTGCTATTCAACATCAGTAAGGAGCATGCATCTCACTGGTGCTAGATTCGCCCTGATCTATGAACTGTTTGTATTGTGCAAAGGGAAGTAACCGTATGAAAACTCTCCTCTGGTGGAAATCACCACCTGGTTGGTTGACCAAAATATGCATTCTGGATTCATGAGTAAACATTTTCATTTAGTATGGCCAAACCATTGCAGTCCACAGTGCTTTGGAAATTTGTCACGTTTTGGGCAGAGGTCGTTAGACAGTAGTTTCACAGCCAATGTTAAACCTTCTTGAGTTCAGAGGGCTATGTCATGGAGCATTCAGACTTGAATTATGAATCGGAAAGGAGTACTCTATGAACTAAATCGGGGATTGCAGACCTTATTGAGGGGAGTTTATATATACTACATAATAACACAGCAGGATGTGTGTATTTGTACACCTAGGTGCCCCTCTCGCTGTGGGTTCCCACATTCCTTTGTGAGAGCTCTCTGGATTTGACAGGAGCATGCGCAAGACCTTGTAGGCCCTTGGGTTGGATTGAAAGCCCTTGTGTGTTGGAAGCTGGTCCTTCTGCAGTGTTGAAAGAGCTGGCACTTACTTGGCAGTGGAGCAGGGAGACAGGGGGGGGCATGAACAGACTTTGGAAAGATCAGTCATAGAATTTCAGTTGAAAGAGAAAATAAGCCTGCCTGTAAATGAAAATGGTTAAAGTGTGCCTGTCACAGACGCATAGATTTGGGGTTCATATGTACCGATTTGTTCCAGGGAGCAGTTTGTCTTTATAGTGTCTGGACCCCCATCCCCCTGCAGTCAGCAGGCCCTGGCTCTGTGTTGATTTATTCTGAAACATTGGTAGGGCATGTGATGGGCAGGCCCTGGCTCTGTGTTGATTTATTCTGAAGCATTGGAAGGCAGGCCCTGGCTCTGTGTTGATTTATTCTGAAACATGGGAAGGGCAGGCCCTGGCTCTGTGTTGATTTATTCTGAAGCATTGGAAGGGCAGGCCCTGGCTCTGTGTTGATTTATTCTGAAACATGTGAAGGGCAGGCCCTGGCTCTGTGTTGATTTATTCTGAAACATGTGAAGGGCAGGCCCTGGCTCTGTGTTGATTTATTCTGAAACATGGGAAGGGCAGGCCCTGGCTCTGTGTTGATTTATTCTGAAACATGGGAAGGGCAGGCCCTGGCTCTGTGTTGATTTATTCTGAAACATGGGAAGGGCAGGCCCTGGCTCTGTGTTGATTTATTCTGAAACATGTGATGGGCAGGCCCTGGCTCTGTGTGAGCTCTTGTCATTCCCTGTGACTGTTTCAGGAAACCTGATCGCGGAGCAGCGAGAGTACAAGCGCAAGAAGTCGCAGAAGAAGGCTCAACGGCTCAAGCAGATGGAAGAGGAGCGAGAGGCGGAGAAGAATAAGTGGCTGGACTTCAATGCTAAGGTTAGTAGTCAGTGTGCAGTTGATGATCACAGCAGTTGCCTGACAACAATTGGTAGTTTTGATTGAAAATGTACAAATGAATGCAGAATCAAGGTGTTCCAGTTGTTAAATCGTGTGTATAATTAATTAGTTCATATGCAGTTGGAAATAGCAATTTCCGGTGAATTCTGGAGCTTTCAATTGTTAATTTAGTGAATTTATTTACAAAAATGAATTATTCAGTGTTGCAAGTTCCTTCCTCTGTGTGTCTGAGAGCCTCCTAGGTGTAAAGAATTTCAGGCCACTGAAGAGTGGGCATAGGATTAGTTCCACATACATCGGACAGTGTGTGAACTTTGCTCTCGACAGTGCTGGTGCAGTTATCCTCGCCGTTTCCAATGCTCATTTTCAGCTGTCATGAGAACATTTTGCAAGTTGAACAGCCGTACAGGTCTGCTTTTGGTAGGCAGGGATTGTCATTTGTGCAGCGAGTTTGAAAACTTAGTGGCTGCTGTCTGTAATGCTGATGCCTTGCCTCTCACTGCAACCATGACCTGTTCCTTTAAACACAGGCAGTTTTATTTTGTCATTATTGTGTGTGTGTTTTTATTGACCGGCAAAAACTGTTGGCCGTCAGTTTGTAAGTCTGCACAGAGAGCGTCTTACATTAATTTTGAAAAATGTTCGTAACCCATACTGTTTCTGTCCAGTGTGGGATTTTGGCACACTAAGCATTGAAAACTTCGAGAGTATGTGATAAGATTGTTTTATTTCAGCACGATGATTAGTTACTCTGAGCAATTATTTATCTGTTGTTAACATTTAAAAGATAGAAGACTTAAAATTGCCATAACTTTGATGAAATAATGATGTGTGATGTGTACTTAGCTTATTCTTCCCTGGACTCGAATTCAGTTTAGAGCCCAGTGAATGTCTTTATGGGCCTGGGCCTGTGTGAAGGATGGGACGAAGTAGCCTGTTTGTGCAAACTTGTCTATCAGGAAGGGAAGGGAGTTTTCTTAGAACTAACTGCCTCATTGGCACGTGAAATTTTGCAGATTGATTTGAATGATGGTTCTGGTTCGTTTTATTTTGTTTCGTTTTTTAATGCTCACATTCAGATACAAAGAATTAAATGATGTTCAAGTTTGTACAAATATCAAAAGTCCGAAAGTCCATTATATAGCTTGAAATTTTGTTATGTCCACACACACATTGCAATAACAGTATAACATATTGAACATTCAGGTGAAGTAGTTTGGGGTTTTTTTTTTTGTTGAGGGGGGGGGGGGGGGGGGGGGGGGGGGGGTGGTAGATGTGAGGCTTTAAATGAATTACTAATTCCACATATAGAGTTGAGCTCTAGCCATGCAGGTGAGGCTGCCCATCTGTAAGGCAGGATATGCATACCTGTTTATCTGTACGATTTTTCTGTGCCGTGGAAAAATTGAATACAGAAATACGATACTGCTGAATGAAATATGAAAAGCAGCTTCTCAAAATATGGAGGGAAATTGGCTTATTTGTAAATCAGTCTCGATTCGGCAGCTCATCAGTCCAGGATCTCAAAACTTGATCAGATGTTCGGCAGCTCATCAGTCCAGGATCTCAAAACTTGATCATGTTTTTCACTGAAAACAACTGCAGACATTTATTGTATCATCTGTCTGTGCTACGATCTTGATTCGACAGGGTGATTGGCGAAACTCAACAGTCAAAATCATTGTCATGCAAACTGTGGACACTTTCACAGCAATAAACGAGTAAATATTTATTTTATTTTGGAACAGAGTTGGTTAGTCCAATACTTTCGCCTTCTTGAATCAAATAGAGCTTCATTAGTCTGCAATTCACAAACGAATTGATGAGGTTTTCTTCACAAAATCGGAAAGTGAGGCAACTGCAGAATCAGAAGTCGATCAGGTCAGCTTTGTCATTGTTGATCTCCCATTGCTTTTGTGCAAAATGAATTTGTTTCTGTACCAAAGTCACAATGAAGCACATCAGTGACATCCCGTGTATTTTAATTTTTGAAACAAAATCACAGTTTGCATGAAATTCATACCAGTACTGCTGCTTTTGCTTCCCAACATAATGTCAGTGTCTGCCATAGAAATTGGCCAATCAGTACAATTTTCTGTTGATTTCAGTGATGTGGTTAGTTAGATCTGTGACGTGTACACAACCTGTGCTTATGTGCATAAATATAATGATGTGGTGGGCCTGTATTGTTGGAGCACAGTCACTGATCCTGTCCCTGCGCAAGTCAGAAAACCAACAGGAAGATGAAGAGAGATCTGACTTAATTAAAACTTGTGAAGGTATCAGATTGCTATAACTTATAGGGAAGAGCTGTTTTCCGCTTAGAATTGAATTGGCATCATTTTACACCCAGTAAAAAAAGTGTTAGATATGATGTAGTAATTAAATTTTAAGCACTGATGTGCTTTTTTTTTTTTGGGGGGGGGGGGGGGGGAGTGTTTGGGTTTTTTTTTTTTTGTTTTTTTTTGTTGTTCTTTTTTGCTGTCCCAACCTCTGCACCGCCTCAGAGGCAGTGCACCCACACCGCTCATTCCGACACCCTGTCCACAGCCACAGCCTAGTCGACCCCGCCGCAGTCCCGGCGCGAGCAAACAACAGGGAGTAGTCAGTGTCAAGTCGTTAAGAGGCAACCCACCAGAGTAGACACTGCACTGCTGCCGAGTCATTTCGGTGGTAGTCAGTGGCGCCTGTTCTGATCTAACATATGCAGGACACCAGCTACTAAGCCCCCTACTGACGACAATAATTGCTTAGTCGCGGAGCCGGCGTGTGTGAGCTCTCCCTCCGGAGGGCGCCACCACGTCCGTCAACAACAACAGCCCCCATGGACTCGCCGATACCGGTGACCCCGACGGAACCAAACCAAGGCCACAGACATGGAGAGGACATCGAAACTGAGGTCACCAAGAGAGCATGGCATGAAGGGCAACAGAATTTGAGACATTTTTTTAGTGCTGATCAATGAGAATGAGGATGATTAAGATGATGCTACGGATTTCCATTTTGGTCTGAGACTACATGACAGGGAAGTACTCTACACTTCCTTTCATAATATATTCCGGCCATCAACTGGGCCCGAGAGATACATTAAGTGGATGAAACTCGACTGTGTGGTCTCAGTCTTCCCAAGTGAGTCTGCAGCAAACTCAACTCTGGTTAGGAGGCGGTCAGGGCAGAAAAACCCACATGACTTTGATGGGATTCGAACCCATGACCTCCCAGCGGGAGTCCGCGACACTAACCACTTCACCACGGCGGCTGGTTAAGCACTGATGTTTTGTTTCAGAATACTGTAAACCTATGCTATGAATACTGAATAGTTACAGAAAGGGTAAACGGGTCTGGATTGGTTGTGTACATGTTGTAAGGCTTTTTCATGGATAGGTTGAAAGGGTTGATTCAGTAGTGCTTGTGTACATGTTACCAGGCTTTTTCATGGATAGGTTGAAGGGGTTGATTCAGTAGTGTTTATGTACATGTTACCAGGCTTTTTCATGGATAGGTTGAAGGGGTTGATTCAGTAGTGTTTGTATACGTGTTACCAGGCTTTTTCATGGATAGGTTGAAAGGGTTGATTCAGTAGTGTTTATGTACATGTTACCAGGCTTTTTCCAAGACCAGCAAGGGCAAAGTGAAGAAGAGCATTTTCGCCACACCAGACGGAGTCAACGGTCGTGTGGGGGTGGGAACCTGCGGCGTCAGTGGGAGACCAATGACAGCATACCAGATGCAAGAAAAATGGAAGAAATGATTGACAGGACGTTTTACCTGGTAAGTGTGCAACCAGCGTGTTCTTGGGGGGATTGTGATTGAATGAGAGACGAGATGCTTTCTTGTGTTTGTTAAGCAGTTTTTGCTCTGGTCAGTGACTGGGCCTGTGTGTGAGGTGTGTGTTGGTGTGTACATAATGTGGATCCTAGACTGGCACAGTGCATTGTCACAGCTGCAAATGCATTATGTGGAAGTTGTGAGGTTTTCCTCCCTCTGAAGTAAATTGACCGCATGAGAGAGTGTGAGTCGCCACCTCAGACGGTGGTTGGTGGCTGGCTGTGGGAGTCATGAAGACTGTGAATTCAAGTGTGTGCACATACACAAGGCTGCATGTCAACTTCATGAGTAACTCGCCAGTGGCTGTAACTACAACTTGGGTGTATGCACATTGATAATGCTGCTTGTTAGCATCATGGATAACAGACCAGCCTCAGTTTAAGATCAGATTGTATTGGGTGTTTATAAATTTTCATTATAGTTTTGCCTCAAGAGTGTAAATGCACATATCTCGGAGGCTTATAGCAGAAATCTGTGTTTTCATTTTGTTCAGAGTTATCTCCATTTCTTTCTAAGATTTTAACCCCATTTTTGTAGAATTTGGCCTTAATCCACGAATGAGGAGCATCACAAAGTATAGGGATGAAATGGAAGCTAGTAGGTATTTATGCGTCTTTAACTTTGTAAGAGTTTTCAGTCAGTATGGGCTGGGCAACTTTTTTTTATCATTTACTACAATGAACAGAGACCGATCTGACTTCATTCCTGCTGTGGGGGAAGAAGAAATTGTGTCAGCTTAGGCATGGTTTCTTTCCCTTTTTTTTACTTTTTGCGTAGGTGTGATAGTGTTCCGCATCCCAGACCAACACGCTGTTAATAAAACTTGGTGGCTTTGTATTGTATTTGCAAATCTACTGAAAAAATCTACAAGAAGCGGGTTATTGTGAGTAGGAGAAGTTTTGAGAAACAGTTAACCAACCTGGCTTGCGAACTGATTATCTGTTTTGAAAGAGACACATATTGGTTGGCTGGCTGGTATTGGTCAAAAGGAAGAAACTTGCCTGCTATGTGAGATCAGATTTGAGGACATCTTGTGGGACAGAAATGGATTATCATGCTTTGTGTGAAGTAGTGATTCCTGGCGTGGTCAGAGAAGGAAAGCAAAACAAAATTCCTGTTTTTAGCAATGGCGTTTTAGGTTTGTGTCCATATGCGTTTTATTTGGCAGCAGAATGACTGGAGAATTGTGTGATGTGCTCAGTTTCTGGTTGTACTTGTTGAAGCAGGCACAACAGTTTTAGGTACCAGGTCTCTGTAAGTGTGTGTACACTGTCAACTGGACTGGCCTGGGTATAGAGAGCAGTGACATTGCAGTGACAGGGGTCTGTTTTGTAAAACAAGCATCGTCAAGTTTTATCTTCTGTTCTCTGATGATGATGACGAATATAACAGATGTATTTTGGCGTGTTCGTTCATTTTATTTGATAGTTTGATGATGTGAAATGTATCATGATTATTTCTGTTTGTTCCAACATTTTCTTTCAGTTTCATTTTGTGTGAAAAAAAAAAAAAAAACTATTCATCTTTTTTAAACAGTTTTGGTTGGATTAACATTTTTTTTTCAAAAAAAAAAAAAAAATTTCTTTTTTAAAGTTTTGGTTGGGTTGTTTACACTTTTGAAATTATAAGAAAAGAAGAAAGATAAATTGGAAAAAAAAAAAATTCGCTGGTACTAAGATTATTCTGTGTGTTGTACATTTCAAAAAGTTGCTGTTTGAATGTCTGTCAGAGACAGAGAATGTCAGCTTTTGTCTCTGGGCAGAGTATTGCATAAATCTGTCACAACCGTAACTGATCCTCATCAGTTTAAAGTGAAACTCAACCTGAAAGAGGAGAAAGTGAAAACTACTTAGTTTAATTAAAAGGGGCTTTCTTAACTGAATGCCCCTTTTCATAGAAGAAGAAAAAAAAACTTGGACTGTATAATTGAAAGTGTATTCTGTAATTGTAAGGCATGAGTGAATATTTGCATCTGTAAGAGTTCATACTGTTTTCCATTTTCGGATTGACATCAAAATGCTGATAACAAAGTGTCTGAAATAAATCTCACCAAATTTAATGTGTGGACTTCTCAATCTGTGTGTGACTTGCATGCTTCATTGAGCCTGGTGTTTCTCTTATTCTGTCATGCTGTGCCTGCGGAAGACATTTGTTTTAGTTGTCTGTGGAATGTTGGACATCATGTTCACATGCATGGGATGTAACCTCTCCTCAAGAAAGCATCTACATCGATCGTTTGTGTCGGCCCGCGGTGGCAAGATCCAGCACAATACAGACTGTTCCCCATTCTGATTCTCAAAACTTTTTCCCCTCTTTTGCACACAGAAGTTCTTTTGAATTTTCATCCATTTGCATTTACAGTTTAAAAAGAAAACATCATTGAACTGCTCCTAGATATGATCCTGAAAATAACTCTGTGCATTGTTGTGAGGATTTCCTGAGCTGTTCTGTGGGGAGCAATGCACACACTCACACTCACTAGTTGGATATCATAATTCTTTTTGAGAAGAAACATTTTCACTCCTCTTCATGTGGAATGAGCTTGAATTCACAGTCCGTCATGCCAAAGCCATATACGTGCTCACCATTACCGGAGGCCTTTCTCACGTCTCACAAGGTGGTTTATGGTATTAGAAGTACAGCTTCACATTGTGCGTCCTGAGAAGAGGAAAAACTGCCCAGAAGTAAAAGCTAGGTCCCTTGTTTTGCGGGGAGATAACCCTTGAGAAAGATGCCCAAGCAGAAGTGGAATCTGTAGTGAGACTTGTGTTTTACTGGATGATTTCTTGCAGTGGGACAAAGATTTAGATTACTCGACTGAAAATATGAATTTTCTTAAGGGCAGGCTGCATCATGAATATAACAAGATCCAAACCCTTACTGGAGCAATGCATTCAAGCACTGCTGGACGCTGCGTAAGATCTTGCAGGAAAAAAAAAAAAAAAATTGCACAATTCATCCACTTTAGTAGAGAGATCTCCAGAGTTAGAGGATATTTGTAAAAGAAAGGCATGGAAATAACGCCTAGTTTGTGACAACTAAGTTTTCCTTAAGCAGGGCGGTATCAACCACACCTTGAGTGAAAAAAAAGCGAACGAAATACCCTGACATCAGAATTTTTTTTTTTTTCGAAGTAAGACGGAACTTGAATGCAAGGCAGTGCTTTAGTTCTTATGAATTGCTGTGTGTTTGTTTGTTGACACAAAAACCCCCTTTAAACAATTTTGTTTTTCTCCATGAGTTTATTATTGGTCAGGAGGGGAACTAAGCTTGATCAAAAATCCTCATGTCAGTAGTAAGGCTGTCCCAACTGCAACTTTGAAATGGAACAATGCCTTTGAAAATTCAAAATGTAAATTGGAACGATGTATTTTCACAGTTGAAACACTACATTTTCATATTTCTTTAAAACTGCCAAATATATATGCAACTGTAATGGTTCCTGTTTCTACCGTCGCACAGAATTTTGCCATCACAGAAGTACTTGTATCAATGTTAACTTGTTATGAACTTGTTATGACACTAAATTGTAACATTTCGTGACTGAAGAGAGCATGACCGTGAATATGTGAAGTTCAGATGCAATAATATTGTGTGGGATTTTGATCTCATGTTGCAGTCAAACGTTATTGATAACCTTTCACATGGTCATGACTTTCTAATTGGTCAAAAATGTTACTTAGATTATGGATTCAATCTGGTGTGTACAGGATTTTTCGTACTGTTCGCCAGATCTCCACGCACAAAAACTTAGGACATGAGCCACTGCTTAAATCCTCATTTTGATCTATTCAGGCATGCTAACTGTATACAGCTTGTGATGGTCATCCAGTTAAAAAAAAATCATGTTTTGCATAATTTCATTTTTCACTCAAACATATTGCATCTCACACACACACACAAACACACACGCTCATAAGTGCAGGCACACATGAATACACATAAAAACAAATGCACACGTTCACACACACACACACACACACACACACACACACGTTATACACACTGCTACTAACCCGGTACAAGTGGCAGACTAGCAGCAAAACAGCAGCTCACATCTCGTCAGACATTTCTCCAGTTTGAGAGAGGTCAGGGGGGGGGGTGGTGGGGGGGGGGTCTGTGCGTTAGGATGTACATCCCAAAGGCAGATGGAAGTAGTCCGTGATGGAAAACCTAGTGGACTGGACTGATTTCAATACCTCTAGCCTGTCGCACATGACTAGGGACAGAGAGTTGTGTGGCGAAGACCCCAGACAGTCGAAGCGTCCATCACAGCTGTCGCAGGATAGTGAATAAAAGAATGCATCCCAATCAGAATGGGAGCCCACCAAGGCACCGGCTGTCTCTAACTCGGGTGGTTGTGAGCAAGTTTCGTGATGGGTGAAAAGTTCTTTCCTAGTCATAATCATTGTCGAGAGAACTGTGTCGTATGGAGGTACAGTTGACTTCGGTTATAAGAAACTCGGTTACAAGAAACATTGGTTATAAGAAAGCAAATTTTTTTTTCCCTGCCAGATGTGTTCTTAATATAGTCTTATGAAACCTCGGTTATAGGAAACCTTGGTTATAAGAAACCTCGGTTATAAGAAGCATGTTTTTTCATTCCCCAGGAGAACATTTCCTCGGATATAAGAAAGTAAAAAAATGCATTTAGAAAGCACAAAGCAACCTTTCCCCATATGATGGAAGATACAGAAGGTTGTTGAGGCTCTCTCTCTCTCTCTCTCTCTCTCTCTCTCTCTCTCTCTCTCTCTCTCCTCTCCCCCCCCCCCCCCTCTCCCCCCCCCCTCCCTCTCTCCCTCTCTCTCCCCCCCCCCCCCCCCCCCCCCCCCCCCCCCCCCCCCCCCCCCCCCCCCCCCCCCCCCCCCCCCCCCCCCCCCCCCCCCCCCCCCCCCCCCCCCCCCCCCCCCCCCCCCCCCCCCCCCCCCCCCCCCCCCCCCCCCCCCCCCCCCCCCCCCCCCCCCCCTCTCTCTCTCTCTCTCTCTCTCTCTCTCTCTCTCTCTCTCTCTCTCTCTCTCTCTGTTCTGCATTCCCCCCTCAGTCTCTCCAGTCTCCACCCCCTCGCTCTCTAAAACAACTTATCTTCATACACACACCAGCTCCCCTCGGCTTGTGTTTCGGCTTCACTGGCTGCTCGGAGTGGCCTTTCCCTACTTCACTCCGCGAAATCATAAACAATGGCGGCGGAAAAGAAGAGGCAAGCCATTTCTTTGAAACGCAAGATAGAAATTCTGGGACGCTGTTGAAAAAGATCCCAAAAGGAAAAAAACGCTTATTGCTGAGGAATTCAAAATTCCTCTTGCTACCCTTTCAAATATCATCAAACAAAAGGACAAGTACAGAAGTCAATTCAACAGTGGGAGAAATGACCCACGTCTTTCGTTACGGAAACAGAGGTCAAGCAGTGCCGACATTGAAAGCCAGCTTCTTCTGCAGTGGTTCTCCCATACAAGGTATGTTTCTCTCTCTCTCTCTCTCTCTCTCTCTCTCTCTCTCTAAGAGAGATTTATTATGTTCAATGAACAAAATCAGATTAATTAAAGATATGTTCGCTCATGGCCAACATGTGCCGCATTCCAGTCTTGTCGGCAGACATGATGGCTAACCTGACGCCTGGTTTCGATTTTGCGAGAAACGAAACTGCTACGTTTCGCGAGAAACGAAACTGAAACTTGTTGGTCTTCCGGTAGGTAGGTTAGTCAGTTTTACGTCCCAGTCATAACGACCAAACGACTTTCGCCGATAAGATACGGGGGAAGGAGGGGTAGGGAGATGCATGCTGGTGTGTTTATGTCTCAGGCACTAACCCACCTTCGAGTGAGCGTCGCGATCTTTTAAGTCCGTGCATGATCTTCAGCGGCGTGCAATCACAGACTGGACCTCGGTTATAAGTCTTATCCGAAGAACCGGATTGCTTTTAAACAGCGAATCCTATCCAGTCACATTTAGCTGACACTGGGTGAACCAGCATAAGGAGAAGACTCCCAGTTGCCACAGCGGGAATCGAACTCACACCTCGACGTTGTGCAACTTGGCAACAACACAGTGTAAATTCGTTGCTCTACCCGCAACTGAGCAAACCGGGCGACGAGCATCGCTGCTGGTGACACGGACTCTTCCTGAAGGTTTTCAGTCAAAAGGGAGACAACCTGTACACGGGCTACACTCTTACATTCAGTAAATGAACCCCGGTCCTTATATTACTGAGAGAAGAACTTAGGCCTAAGAAGAAGCAAAGCTTGTATCAGGGAGTGGTGGTTGGTGGAGGTGTTTTTATTTAGATATAGAAGATGGGGAGGGGTGCACCTCTGGTGTACCGGTACGCACGTTTACGCTAACGTCTGAAGGGGATTGGTGCCGGAAACAGAAACATACGCAGGTTAAGGTCACGTTAACTTGATGGCCGTCGGTGTAAAACCACAATTATTGTACTTAAAATCTCTCTCTCTCTCTCTCTCTCTCTCTCTCTCTCTCTCTCTCTCCACCCCACCGCCCCGCTTTGACATTATGAAAACGTTTGTCGATGTAAAAACCCTGTTCTGTTCTTGTCTGTTCTGTTCTGTTGTGATGGCGTGTGTGCGCGCGCGCGCGCGTGTGTGTGTGTGTGAACATAAGAAATGGTTCCTTTTCTTGGTGGGGTGTCATGCACCGCTCGACGGACAGAACTGTTCTCCACCTCTGGTGAAGCAGACCTGGCACTATTTGCGAGAGAACTGTTGAGAGAACTGTTTTTGGTTTTTTTTTTTTTTTTTTTTTTTGTTTTTTTTTTTTTTTTTTTTTTGTTTTGTTTTGTTTTTTTGCTTCTTAGTCTGCATCTCTTATGTTATATGTTTGTAGTGTGCCGCACTTTTAAGTGAATTGTTTCTTGTATCTCCTACTTTTTTCGGTAAAGGGGACATGCCTGATGCCTTGCATGGATGGAGAGAGAGAGAGAGAGAGAGAGAGAGAGAGAGAGAGAGAGAGAGAGAGAGAGAGAGAGAGAGAGAGAGAGTTTTCATGTTACAATTTATTTCATGTATTTTTCAATATTTTTCAGATCGCAGAATATCCCACTCAACGGTCCGGTTTTGAAAGCCAGAGCAGAAGAGATAGCCACAAGCCTTGGACAAGAAAACTGGAAGTGCTCGAAGGATGGCTTCATCGCTGGAAGAAGAGGCACGGTATTGTCTTCCGATCAGTAAGCGGCGAAAGGGGTGCTGTGGATGAAGTTGTGACCGACAATTGGGTGGAAGATGTTCTGCTGCCAAAATTGATGAACTACGAAACGAAGGACATTTTTAACCTTGATGAGACAGCTCTCTTTTGGAGACTCTTACCGGACAAAACATTTGCATTTTTAGAGGGGAGCTGTGTCAAGGAGGGAAACGTTCTAAAGAGCGGATCACAGTTTTGCTTTGCTGCAACATGACTGGAAGCGAGAAAATGCCTCTTTTTACAATAGGCAAATTCCAGAAACCGCGATGTTTCATGGGAGTGAAACAACTGCCAGTTGATTACAAAGCAAACAGAAAGGCCTGGCTGACGGGAGAAATGTTTCAGGAGTACCTGCTTTCCTTTGACAAACAGATGCTGAGACAGAATCGAAAGGTTCTTCTGATCATAGACAACTGTACATCGCATAAATGTCCTGATGGCCTGAAAGCAACGGAAGTTCTCTTTCTGCCACCGAATGCGACTTCCAAGCTCCAGCCAATGGACTGTGGGATCATTCAGAATTTGAAAGTCAAATACAGGACAAGAAAGGTCCTGAAGCTGGTGGCTCACATGAACACGGGGGGGGAACAGCTGAAGACCACCAATTTACTCTCCTTGATGCTGTGCGCACACTGCATCAGGCCTGGAATGAGGTGACTCCGGTGACAATTGCCAACTGTTTTCGGAAAGCAGGCTTCAGGAATGAGTATGACGTAACACCAGATGAGGCTTTCGACGCAGCGGAAGAATACAGACACCCCTACGAGACACAGGAGCCCCTTTTGTCAAGGCTGTTTAAAGAATGGAACATTGCCCCATCTCAGTACTTTGGTATTGATGATGACGTTGCAACAACAAGTCCTCCATCTTCCACCACTCCACTAGTGCCACCACCATCGACTACTCCAGAGACACAGCCAGCATGGAACTCTCAGACGAAGAAGATGACTGCGGACAAGAAAAAGAAAGGGTGTCCATCAAAACTGTTTTGGATTGTGTTCAACAAATCGACACCTACTGTTTACAGTCAGGGTGCACGGAGGAAATCACAACGGCTTTTGATGCCTTTAAATGTCTGCTTGAAAAGCATGTGGCTACTGCAACAAAAACTCAAACCAGAATTGATCAGTTTTTTTCATGAGTGCATGTTCTAGCAAATTTGAAAATGTGGGAGAAAAAGTCAAAGAACAGAAATGGAGGAAGACAAAATCAAATGATGGAGAGCAGAAGGGGTACTCAGTGGAAGAAGGGAAGGAAGGGGGCACAAAGGAAGGAGGGAAGGACAGGGGCACAGAGGTCGGAGGGAAGAAAAAGGGCACAGACGAAGGAGGTAAGGAAGTGGGCACAGAGGAAGAAGGGAAGGAAGTGGGCACAGGGGAAGGAGGAAAGGAGGAGGGCACAGAAGAAGAAGGAGAAGGTAGGCACAGAGGAAGGAGGGAAGGAAGTGGGCACAATTGAAGGAGGAAAGGGAGAGGGCACAGAGGAGGAAGAAGGGAAGGAAAGGGGCACAGAGGAAAGAGGGAAGGAAGATGGCACAGAAGAAAGGTCAGAGCACGAAGGAATGAGACCAGAGAAAGTAGAGATGATGTCGGATGAGGTAGAGAGGCCAGAGAGAACCAAGATGACAACCGAGAGAGCACAGAGGTGGTCAGAGGGAACAGAAACAATATCAGATGGGGCAGAGATGGGGATGAGTGATGTTGAAATTATGGGTAGCGAATCAGCCCATTTGCTCAGTTTTCAGCCTACTACATCATTCTGGCGTAAAGACCAGGCAAAAAGACTGAAATTGCCCGAACCGTTGCCGATGCCCGAAAGGCAATCAAAAGAAGTCTTGGGCGATCCTTCTGAAATAAATACGATCTTCGGGGATGGTAACTGCCTATACAGAGCCCTAAGCATGGAGGTGTGTGGTCACCAGAGATACCACGAACAAATCAGAGCCCTCATTGTAGACTTCATGCTTCGAAATCCCCGTCAGTTTGAAGGTTACGTTGGCAGGGATGTTGGTGATTATATTTTGGACAACAGCCTTGAGTTGTGCACCTGGGGTACCGACGCCGAAATCCATGCTGCAGCAACGCTGCTACAGACGACTATTGTCGTATATACAAGTGTGAACGAAACCAGAAGAGAATGGCTCCCACACAAACCTCTGTTCTCCATTCTGGAATTGAGATCAGCCAGGACAGTATCTACTTGAGAAACATGTGCGGTCATTTTGAACGCGTTGTTAGTGTTCATTGAGACAATGACATTGAAATCTTTCCAAGGCTAAAAAGGGGGGGGGGGGGCAATTTTAAGTTGTTTTTTTTTTTAAAAGATTATCAGCCTCACAGTTTGGACAAAGATTTGTTTTAATGTTCTCTTTTGTTTTGATTTGGGTGTTATTGTGGTTTTTTATTATTATTTATTTGCGTCCTTTCTTTCTTCGTTGGTTTATTTTGTTATGAAGATTTATGGTTTATTACGATACACTACATGAAATGTAGCCATTGAATATTGACACACAGTTCATGCTTTGTTGGGTGTTCACCTCAGTCATAATCGAAATTTTGTGTGTGGCATTGCAAAAAATGCCTAACAAAGCCTGGTGAACAACACCATTACAAATGTTTCTTTGCTTTTTTTCCTTTGTTAATTTGTTTTTGTTTGTTTGTTTCTGTGCTTGTTTGTATTTTTTTATTTATAAAATGTGTAATTACTTGTAGACCCGTTGTAGCCTATTGTTATCCTAAGGAGGTGAGGAACGATACATTTCTAGCTGTGGAGCCGGAAACCGCGATGACAGTGTGCCTTTGAAGGATATGTCATAATGTCACTTGTAGAGAATGAGGACAGATGATGATGATGTGGCCTCTAGGAATGTTTTACGGAATTAATTGAAATCACGATCGTTAGATGTGTAGAGATGACATATTGATAGTGATTGCGGAGTAAGATGATGATTGCTTGCTGTTTTGTCGAGATAAAGTTATGTTTAAAACCTACTGAGTTTTTATTTTGTAATTTTGTTCATGAGTTTTTCCTCAATATTGT
>JADBJO010005409.1:75000-87500 GCA_016801955.1 Conus betulinus
AATATATCATAGGAATCTGGCAAGAAACCTTGAAAGTGGACAAATCCTCCATCCCAGTCACGGAGGCCACAGGTAAGTTGTTAGTACACGAAAAACGCGGCGACATTCGTCTGGCGAGGAGTGTGAAAGTCTCCAAAGGAAGTAAGAAGCACTGGCAGTAGCGATGGACCTGGAGGATGCATACAATGCATTGCCATTTTCGCTTCTGTGGAGCTGTTCCTTCCATGTGGAGTCAGCGTGGCACTGATCAGATGGATCACTGCAGTACTCCCAGAGCGAACTGTCATCCTACAATCTGGAGACTGTAGGAACTGTCATCCTACAATTTGGAGACTGGAGGAACTGTCATCCTACAATTTGGAGACTGTAGGAACTGTCACCCTACAATTTGGAGACTGTAGGAACTGTCACCCTACAATTTGGAGACTGGAGGAACTGTCATCCTACAATTTGGAGGAGGAACTGTCATCCTACAATTTGGAGACTGTAGGAGACTGTCTGTCCTACAATTTGGAGACTGTAGGGAACTGTCGTCCTATCCTACAATTTGGAGACTGTAGGAACTGTCACCCTACATTTGGAGACTGTAGGGAACTGTCACCCTACAATTTGGAGACTGTAGGAACATCCTACATCCTACAATTTGGAGACATTTGGAGACTGGAACTGTCATCCTACACTGTAGGATTTCACCCTACAATTTGGAGGTAGGAACTGTCACCCTACAATTTGGAGACTGGAGGAACTGTCATCCTACAATTTGGAGACTGTAGGAACTGTAGGAACTGTCACCCTACAATTTGGAGACTGTAGGAACTGTCACCCTACAATTTGGAGACTGTAGGAACTGTCACCCTACAATTTGGAGACTGAGACTGTAGGAACTGTCACCCTACATTTGGAGACTGGAGGAACAATTTGGAGACTGTAGGAACTGTCATCCTACATTTGGAGACTGTAGGAACTGTAGGAACTGTCATCCTACAATTTGGAGACTGTAGGAACTGTAGGAACTGTCACCCTACAATTGGAGACTGTAGGAACTGTCACCCTACAATTTGGAGACTGAAGGAACTGTAGGAACTGTCACCCTACAATTTTGAGACTGTAGGAACTGTCACCCTACAATTTGGAGACTGTAGGAACTGTCACCCTACAATTTGGAGACTGTAGGAACTGTCACCCTACAATTTGGAGACTGTAGGAACTGTCACCCTACAATTTGGAGACTGTAGGAACTGTCACCTACAATTTGGAGACTGTAGGAACTGTCACCCTACAATTTGGAGACTGTAGGAACTGTCACCCTACAATTTGGAGACTGTAGGAACTGTCACCCTACAATTTGGAGACTGTAGGAACTGTCACCCTACAATTTGGAGACTGTAGGAACTGTCACCACCCTACAATTTGGAGACTGTAGGAACTGTCACTGTCCTACAATTTGGAGACTGTAGGAACTGTCACCCTACAATTTGGAGACTGTTGGATCCTACAACTGAGACTGTAGGAACTGTCACCCTACAATTTGGAGACTGTAGGAACTGTCACCCTACAATTTGGAGACTGTAGGAACTGTCATCCTACATTTGGAGACTGGAGACTGTAGGAACTGTCATCCTACAATTTGGAGACTGTAGGAACTGGAGACTGTAGGAACTAATCACATCCTACAATTTGGAGACTGTAGGAACTGTCATCCTACAATTTGGAGACTGTAGGAACTGTGATCCTACAATTCATCCTACTGTAGGAACTGTAGGAACTGTCATCCTACAATTTGGAGACTGTAGGAACTGTCATCCTACAATTTGGAGACTGGTGGGAACTGTAGGAACTGTCACCCTACAATTTGGAGACTGTAGGAACTGTCATCCTACAATTTGGAGACTGGAGGAACTGTAGGAGCTGTCACCCTACAATTTGGAGACTGTAGGAGAGACTGGAGGAACTGTAGAAGCTGTCACCCTACAATTGGAGACTGTAGGAACTGTCATCCTACAATTTGGAGACTGGAGGAACTGTAGGAACTGTCATCCTACAATTTGGAGACTGTAGGAACTGTCATCCTACATTTGGAGACTGTAGAACTGTAGGAACTGTCATCCTACAATTTGGAGACTGTAGGAACTGTCATCCTACAATTTGAGACTGTAGGAACTGTCATCCTACAATCCTACAATGTAGGAGACTGTAGGAACTGTCATCCTACAATTTGGAGACTGTAGGAACTGTCATCCTACAATTTGGAGACTGTAGGAACTGTCATCCTACAATTTGGAGACTGTAGGAAACTGTCATCCTACAATTTGGAGACTGTAGGAACTGTCACCCTACAATTTGGAGACTGTAGGAACTGTCACCCTACAATTTGGAGACTGTAGGAACTGTCACCCTACAATTTGGAGACTGTAGGAACTGTCACCCTACAATTTGGAGACTGTAGGACCCTGTCACCCTACAATTTGGAGACTGTAGGAACTGTCACCCTACAATTTGGAGACTGTAGGAACTGTCACCCTACAATTTGGAGACTGTAGGAACTGTCACCCTACAATTTGGAGACTGTAGGAACTGTCACCCTACAATTTGGAGACTGTAGGAACTGTCACCCTACAATTTGGAGACTGTAGGAACTGTCACCCTACAATTTGGAGACTGGAGGAACTGTAGGAACTGTCATCCTACAATTTGGAGACTGAAGGAACTGTAGGAACTGTCATCCTACAATTTTGGAGACTGAATGTTTGAAGCCCAGAAACTGTCTGTGGGATTACCTCAGGTTTCCCCGCTCTCTCCTGTTATGTACAACGTGTACTCCAAGTAGCTTGCAGACCCCATTAGCAATCAAACTGCTCGAGAGCTGAAATGACATGATGATTGTTCGACCCACAACACGTCGAATGATGTGGAAGAAAAATACAGACATTCATACAAAGCAATACATTTAAAGCACAGCATTTGAAATTTACAGCAATGCACAGTCGTCCAGAACACACACACACACACACACACACACACACATACACACACACGCGTGCGCGCAAGATGGCGGACACAGTCACCAAGTGAATCAAACACTGTCCAAAGTTTTTTGCAGTTCTACCGTCATCATGACAAGACTAACAAGATCTCGAAGTCTAGGAGGTCGTACAACAACCACGGCAAATCAGGACGTTCCGGACTACAAGAAAAATGAGAAGAAGGCGCGCGTGTCTTCAAAAGAGGTATTAAAATCGAGAAAACCATCGGAAACAAGAAGCTGCTCAACCAAACGGGAAATCTGAAGACAGCAAACCCGAGGAAGAAAGTCCTAAAGACTCTATGAGTATCGTCCTTCATCTTCAATCCGTTATCGAAACTCTTTGTGAACGAGTCTCATGTCTGGAAATCTGTGAAAAATCAAAATGATTTGATTGCTGACATGAAATTAGCGCTGAAAGACGTGGTTGTCAAGGACACCACAAGAGCCAACCACTCCAAGAAATTCGGTCACCTTAGATCAAAAACCGACGTTCTGAAGTATAGCTTCTTTCACCGCACCATTCCAGTTTGGAATTCTCTACCGGCTGCTGCAGCCGAGGCCCCCTCTCTGGCACATTTCAGGAGGGAGCTCAGCAAACTTTACTTTTAAAATACAGCCACTGCATGTGTTGTCATGTGGAGTGTGTGTGTGAATGGTTGGTGAGCCTGGACTAGCCTAATGCTTGTTCTGGGACAGGAAGGGAGCGGGGGCAACAGCTCTTGAAAAGGTGAACGTGGGTAGCTTTCCTGCAGCTCCACACTTAACTGTTTTTGTTTTTTGTTTGTTTGTGTGTGTGTTTTTTAGGCTAGCTGGTAGGTAAGTTTGGGGGGTGGGGTGTGGTATGAATGCTGTCTTTTAAACAAGAAAGTAGGTGTTTTTTTTTTTTTTTAATGCGCACACCCGAGTCACTTAAAGTCTATGGAGACGACGTGACGATTGATTTTTGTAGAAGATTTGAAGATGCCGCGACGACCAGCAACTCAAGTTGTCTGAACAATAGAGTAAATGTTCTAACTTACGCTGAGGCGGCTAAGTCATCTCCAAAATCTTCTGCCGCTGGAACTAAACCAGCAAAAGTGGAAAATAACACGAAAGGAAGAAAACGGCAATGTGTCTCTGCTGATTCTAAAGAAAAGAACGTGTCCAATGTTTCTAAGAAATCTGACGTCAACACTACCTCTCCTGACGTCAGTCTCCAGTCACGAAAAGGACCTTCGTTCCACAAAGAAGAACAAGATCTTCCGATGGCCACAATACTGTGCGACTTGGTGTTGAACCGAGTTGATGCGGACAGACTTGGGTATTCCTATGGTTTTGAAGCTCTAGCATATAAGCCTTCCACGACTTATGACCTCCCTTGACTCTAGACTCAACAACTGCTTCATCCATTAAGAAGTCACAAGACGCTGTAGTCATTCACTGTGGTGTCAACGACATAAAAAAAAGGCGGACCGCAAAATCAGTAGCAAAATCTTTCCTGATCAGAGATCTAGTAGCCAGATACCCCCAAACAGAAATCGTCATAAGCAAGATCGCTCCACTTAGAGATCCTGACATGGAAACTAAACGGGACTTATTCATTGCCTTGGTATCCACCAAACTGTATGGAGCGGAAAATGTCTCCTTCGCCCACCATGGCAACGTACATACCAGACTACTGAAGAAGGACGGCCTTCACCCAACTGCAAGAGGGGCCAGTGTCCTTGCGGGAAACGTGGGGCGACACCTGAGGCAGCTGTTCTGGGTGAAGCCAAAGAAAACATCAAGGCGCCCGCTTCATCCGCTGCCCAGACACGCCTACCCCCGAACAAGGTTTCCTCGCTTCCGCGGTGAAAGGGACCCATGGCAGAACACGTTCCAAGTATTCAGAGACTGGTATTGAAACACTGTGTGTAGATACTGCTTGACTGCGGACAACAAATCAACGTTTCATTGACTGCATCACTTCGTAACTACTGGTATCCGCCAGGTTTTAATTCTTTGTATCTTAGAACTATATTATTACCCCCACCCCCCCTCCTTCTCTCTCTCTCTCTCTCTCTCTCTCTCTCTCTCTCTCTCTCTCTCTCTCTCTCTCTCTCTCTCTCTCTCTTGTGCTCTACCTCTATTTTTGATAGTTACTAGTTTGCCATCATTCAAATATCAAAACATTTTGTACTGTAATTAAGCAGGAGTCATGGGCGAAAGTAAAGCTATCAGTTTATGCAATGGAACTGCAGATCCATACATACAAACCTGCCTTACCTTTATTCAACACACTTGCTTCCTCCAGCTATCAGATTCTCATTTTGCAGTCGTTAAATGTGACTCGTAATAATCTACCCAAACCGTCAAACTATTTTTTCCCTCCGGTCTGTGAAAGACAGAGCAAGGAGAGAAAGTCAAAACAACTATTTATATTAATGATAAAATGGATTACTCCGTGTGTCCGTCACGGGCACCAACAAACATATTACAACTGCATTCCTGTGCAGTAAGGGTTAAAATCAGCCAGACGTTAATTGTTAATGTCATCAGTGTGTACCTACCTAAAGGGCCAAATGAAGAAAATACTGAATGGCTACGTCCGTTGCATGATTCGAATGAGAAATGGCTAATCGCTGGTGACTTCAACGCTCATTCACCTTTTTGGGAAGCTGATAACATTTCTGTGACTAGTAACAAGATTTGTCGAAAATATCGTTGATGCTTCTCTCTATCTACTTAATGACGGGAGAGTCATAAGGATCCCTGATATACCCACTCAAAGAGCTTCTGCCATTGCTCTGTCTCTTATTTCTCCCATCCTTGTACCAAATAGTGACTGGAACACACACACACTGATAGCTTAGGAAGTGACCACTTACCCGTTATTATTACTCTTAATGATAACTTAGTCCACACTACGACAGACAAAGACATTATAGCCAAATATGTGCGCTGACTGGAAAATGTTTGAGAATATTCTAAAATCGTAAAATACTAATGACATAAGAGATGATGATATCAACATTTTTTTTTTTAAATCACGAAAACTGTGTTACAAGCAGCTGATCGTTCCATACCGAAATCTTCTAATTGAAAATCTGACAAACATTCAGGAAACATCTGGTGGAACGAAGTTTGTGAAAAAGTTGTGAACGAAAAGAAAACGTTTATTCAAATCTACTTACAGAATTAAAAAAAAAAAAAAAAGAAGAAAATCACACCCCCCCTGAAGAAAGCGAATTGATTTAGTAATGGCTGCATTTTGTACAGATGAGGTTTTATAGCCATAAAGATCTACAAAAGATATGGACAAAATTCAATAACATGAAAAATGGAACACATTTACCATTGTGACCAGTCAGGATTGAAGGTAATGAATTTCCTTCTAACTGACCAAAAGGCTGAGTCGTTCGTCGACATGTTTTCTGATACAATGCTTCCTCATAATCTTCCAAAAGAAATAAGAACTTTTAGGGAAAAGATAATAAAGATCCTGTACCAGATAATGCAAATTATATCAATGCCCCAATTACTTTGAAAGAACTGAAAGACACGCTGTTTTCTTTAAGTGATAAGAAAACGTCAGTCGGAAAGACGCTATATCTAGCATAATGCTAAAACATATGCCGGAAAACTGGATTATATTACTACATGAATTGTTACCCAGAGTTACCCATTTCTCGAATAGATAAAGAAATCCTAGAGTACAGACCGATGGTAAAATTTCTTGGAGTATATATTACTTCAGAGTTATCGTGGAACCATCATATTCAATATCTATTAACAAAGGCCAGAAAAAGTTTTAATTTTCTAAAAGTTATACAAAAACAAAACTGGGGCCAAGATGCTAAAGTACTCAAACACCTGGCATTATCGCTGATACGGTCAAGACTCACTTACGGACAGGAAGTTTTCTTCAGTGCCCCGGCAAGTTTGCTAAAGAAAATGCAGAGCTTGGATTGCAAAGCTTTCAAACTAGCTATAGGTGTACCATATCATGTGTCGTCCCTAGGAACATATCGCAAAATTGGGGTATTACCATTAGATGAGTATCGACGCCTCGCTGTCGCAAAGTATGTCTTACAATCTTCAACATGTGACAGCAATGCTGAAAACGAATTTAGTTTGAGATCTGACATTAACTTCCCTAAAAGAGCAAAAATTAATCTCCTCGTTTACGACAATTAGGACGTTTCACTTCCAATTTATTCGAAGAGTCAGAAATTAACTATAACGAAATAATTAAACTTCACCTTCCTTCATCTCCCACCCCACCATGGGAACTTCAAACAGCGTCATTTGATGTCAACCGTTCTTCTTTGAAAAAAGGTGACGATGAAACTTGATTGGTATAACAGTAAAAGAGTTTATAGAAAACTCGTACCCGCTTCATCTCAAGATATATACAGACGGGTCTCTCTTAGATACCAAAGAAGCAGATGCAGCATTTGCTATTCCTTCTATAAAGGTGAAAAAAGTCTTACTGCCTTGGAAAACAACAGATCCATTTTTGCTGCCGAGCTAACTGCCATTTTAATGGCCCTGTATTATCTTCTTGATCATTCTTACCCAACATTTTAGGCCCTCTTTTGTGTCGATTCGAAATTGGTTTTATTTGCCCTCAGCAAATCAACAACAATAAGAAAATATTCAATTACAGACATTCATCAATTAATACATTTTTTGGTTATTAGGGGTACGAGTATCTCTTTCTGATGGGTTCCTTCTCACTTTGGTATTCGGGTTAATGAGAGGGTCGACAGAGCAGCAAAGCGGGGAGCAAGAAATACAAGCGGGTCAGAATGCATCAGTATTCCATTGTCTGTCCATGAGGGATACAGTCCATTAGAAAATGCGTGCTGGAAACATTTTAGAAAAAAACAAAAAAAAACTTCTGGATGTTTTCTAGATACTGACTCATGCCAGCTAATAAACATTGACACACTTTATTCAATGCATTCATGTAGCTTACCTTATTCACGGATTATAATTTCTTTCATTTATAAGACCAAACTGAATGCTTTTATGACAAAGTTTTGTAAGAACATAACATGCCTTCATGGCGGAAACATGACAAATAATCACATCCTTTTTCAATGTGAGCACTTAAAACCGTACCTACCACCCCTACGTAAACGTTCTCTGGATCAAGTTGTATCAGATTTGTCACTGATGTGTAAAATTGCAGTTTCATTACATCAAAGTCCCATTTTTTTCTGTTCTGTAAATTGGAACCGATGTTGAGTGTTTTTGATCAGCAGTTCTTAGTTAGCTCATAGTTGTTTATTTTATTGTTGCTGTTGCTGTTTTTCTTCAAAGCCTTTGAAGATATTACTTAATACCTCTACACCCTCTTTCCCTCTAACATTGTCTAATATCACTTAACGTGGACAGACGTTAAATTGAAGAAGAAGAAGACAACACACACACACACACACACACACACACACACACACACACACACACATACACTCACACACACACACACACACACACACACACACACACACACACACACACACACACAGAGCAGTAATATCCCTTTCATACTTATGTTTCTTTATCCGCTTACGGGATGACAGAAAACGCTTAAAAACAAAAAAAAACAAAACAAAACAAAACACACACACACACACACACACACACACACACACACACACACACACACACACACACACAGGAGGACACAGAGAGAGAGAGAGAGAGAGAGAGAGAGAGAGAACAAGAAAAAAAAAAAAGAAAAGAAAAAGAAAATCCAGCGTGCAGGAACAGACACTAGCAAGGTGTTCTTCACTGCCTCTCAGGAACACGGGACAAATGATGTAGCACGGCAGACGGCAGGTGCGTTCACTGTGGTACGGTGACAGACAGAAACCTCCTCTGCAGTCCTCGGACCACAGCAGTTTGCGTGGCACGAGGACGTGTCTCTTTCGCCGACTCCCTCCCTACCCAAGACAGTTCTACTGCTGAGGCTGGACGTCCCAGAGCCGGACTGAAGAAGACTGAGACGCTAGATGTGGTGTCAGTACCTCTAACTTGTTGCGCATGACTGGAGATGCCAGGCTGCTCAAGCGCCTTAACGACCCCGCCATCAAGGGACGGTGGTGGCGATCTTGTCATCTCCACCGCTGCTGCGACTGTCGCTCTGGCGCACATTCACTGACACAGTCGTCCACTCACTAATTAGTTGACTAACTTATGAGTTCAAACGCTCACCCCCTGACGAGCTTTCTGTCCTGCTCACGCAATCACTAACGTGTTAAGACACTGACTCAATCGCAAGCTAACTCATTCGTTAACCCTACCAGCTGTTTCGCTCACTGAGTCACTGACTCACTCGCGCACCCATTAATTAACTTACGGGTTCACTCGCTCACTCACACGTTCACCCGTTTACCGGTTACCCGACTACTAACTCACTAACCTAGTAAAAAGGAAGGAAGTCACTCTCTCGCTCTCTCTCGTTAGTTTAACATCTCGCTCACTCCCTCACTCACCTCTTCCACAAGTCATCGTCCTCCCCACCCCATCCGAAGAACAAGTTAGAGTTGCCATTGACTCGCTCTATCTGCTCTCGTGACAGGGCACTCACTCCACCGAAGATCTGGTTATAAAGGAAGTCTAAGAAAAAAAAAAAAGAAAGAAACAGAAAAGAAAGGAAAAAAAAAGGAAGGAAGGAAGGAAGAAATAAATAATGAGAAAGACGGAAGGAAGGAGAGAAAGAACTAAAAGAAACAAACGAAGAAAGAAAGATGAATCATCATCATGATCATCTTTGTCTTCGTAGTAATCATCACTATGACGATCATCATTATCGTCGTCGTCTTCCTCTGACATAGTCATTATCATCGTCTCCGTGAAATCTTCGCCATGTACCTGCCTTCCACCATTTTAGTGAACATCTGCCGTCACGGTTTTGAGTGTCATTATTTTCTCTAGTTGTCGAAGTCGTCGTCACCACATTCATGATCAACATTCATGGTGTATTGTTTTTTTTTTGGTTGTGTGTGTGTGTGTGTGTGTGTGTGTGTGTGTGTGTGTGTGTGTGTGAAATCCATTCTGTCATCTCAATGGTAATGACGACGACGACAAGGATAGTTATGATTAGTTGATTAAGACAATTTCACATTGTTTTCATTTCCCGAGACCCAATAAGCTAAGAGAGAGAGAGAGAGAGAGGGTAGGGAGAGACAGACAGATAGACAGAGACACTTTGACAGTTTCATTGACAATAGCCTAACTGGCCTTCATGCCAAGAGGGGCAATAAACAGTGTTCTTGCAAATGGCACACACACACACACACACACACACACACACACACACACACACACACACACACACACACACGCGCGCGCGCACACACACGCACGCACGCACACACACACACACATACATACACGCACACACACACACACACACACACACACACACACACACACACACACACGAAAAAAAAAACAGATCAAAACGAAAGCTGCACTGCTGCATTCCATCTGCAGTCAAAATAATCCAGCTTTATGCATTACGACGAATTATTGGTCAATATCAAAAAAAAAAAAAAAAAAAAAAAAAAAAGACAGATAGGGACAGAGACAGAGAGACAGAAGACACCCAGCCAATTCAAACTTCCAGCCAAGTCTCATACAGCCAGCCATATATACCCATGCATACGTTTACACATGCCTCCATATAAACATCCATAACGGCTTCCATGCATGCTTTATTACGTACCGCCATACATACATCCATGCATACATGCCTCCATCAAAACCACCATATACATGTTCATACACATTTTTACCTCAATTACATACCTCCATACATACGCACCTCCTTACACACCTCCATTTATCAAAAACGTTTATCCAGACTTATCCAGCCAGTATTATACACTCCTCCTTTCATTGCAAACGTTATTCAGACTTATCCGACCAATATAATAGACACCTCCGTACATTACAACCTTTATCGTGACTTATCCATCCAACCAATATGATATACATCTCTGTTCCTTACAACACCTTCATCCAGACTTACCCAGCAGTAAAATACACACTTCCCTTCATTACAAACCTTTGTCCAGACTTAACCAACCAGTTTAACACACGTCTCTGTTAATTGCAAGACCTCCATCCAGACTTACTGCCAGTATGATAATTATACACCTCCATTCATTACAAATCTTCATCCAGACTTACCCAGCCAATACAAACGCCAGCTAGACTAGCTTATCCAATACAAACGCCAGCTAGACTTGCTCAGCCAATACAAACCCCAGCTAGACTTGCTCAGCCAATAAAAACGCCAGCTAGACTTGCTCAGCCAATACAAACGCCAGCTAGACTTGCTCAGCCAATTCAAACGCCAGCTAGACTTGCTCAGCCAATACAAACTCCAGCTAGACTTGCTCAGCCAATACAAACGCCAACTAGACTTGCTCAGCCAATACAAAACGCCAGCTAGACTTGCTCAGCCAATACAAGCCCCAGCTAGACTTGCTCAGTCAATACAAACGCCAGCTAGACTTGCTCAGCTCAAACCCCAGCTAGACTTGCTCAGCCAATACAAATGCCAGCTAGACCTGCTCAGCCAATACAAACATTTAGCCAGATTTAACCAGCAAACCTGAACCTCTAACCAAACGTACCAAGGCCATCCAAAACCTTCAACCAAACGCACCAAGGCCATCCAAAACCTTCAACCAAACGCACCAAGGCCATCCAAAACCTTCAACCAAACGCACCAAGGCCATCCAAAACCTTCAACCAAACGCTCCAAGGCCACCCAAAACCTTCAACCAAACGCTCCAAGACCATCCAAAACCTTCAACCAAACGCACCAAGGTCGTCCAAAAACCTTCAACCAGACTCATCACGCACAACCTACCCACCTGCTACACTTCCTCTGCCATCCCAAACCTCAAATGAAACTCACTCCACAACCCAAGCTCACCCCCGCGAAGCCAAACCACCCACCAGACTCCTCCCGTCAACCCATCTGCGGTGGTACCCAACCCAACCAGTTCCATACTCCATCCACACTTGCCCTGCCAACTCCAGCCTCCAACAAAGCTCAGCCGGCTACAGCAAATCAACAAAGCTCAGCCGGCTACAGCAAATCAACAATGCTCAGCCGGCTACAGCAAATCAACAATGCTCAGCCGGCTACAGCAAACCAACAAAGCTCAGCCGGCTACAGCAAACCAACAAAGCTCAGCCGGCTACAGCAAACCAACAAAGCTCAGCCGGCTACAGCAAACCAACAATGCTCAGCCGGCTACAGCAAACCAACAAAGCTCAGCCCGGCTACAACAAATCAACAATGCTCAGCCGGCTACAGCAAACCAACAATGCTCAGCCGGCTACAGCAAAACCAACAAAGCTCAGCCGGCTACAGCAAACCAACAACAAAGCTCAGCCGGCTACAGCAAATCAACAAAGCTCAGCCGGCTACAGCAAACCAACAAAGCTCAGCCGGCTACAGCAAACCAACAATGCTCAGCCGGCT